>CM062273.1:33739391-34034391 GCA_031216635.1 Dissostichus eleginoides | reverse complement strand
AAACAGACAGAAAGCAACAGGCAAGACAGGGGGTTGAACACTTTTCAAAATAAAACAGGAAACCAAAGACAGAAAAAGACAAGACAAAACACAACACAGACAGACAGATCGTGACACCTGGGACATATGGAAGGATCTGTACATGTCGGAGATCAATACCTGATCAAGATCCTCCTAGCTGCTGGAAAGAAGGCTATAACTAAAAACTGGCTAAAGGCGGAAACACCAAGCTACAGACAATGGGTTAATATTATTGGTGATATCCTAATAATGGAGAAAATCACATTCAAGTTGAAAGTAATGGAAGACAAATTTCTTAAGGGCTGGGAAAAATGGTTAAGGTACATAACAATGAGTCATAAAAAACCAAGCAATATTTGATAACTATGTAGATCGTCTCCATACAGGCACTGTTCTCTCTGAAATGTAATATTTGTTGTGTGTAATTGTACCTTGTGAAAAAATCAATAAAAGAAAGTTTAAAAAAAAAAAAAAAAAAACAAACTGTAACGGACCCTGCCGTGTTACTTATGATTACTATACGCCTTACATTCATAATTTCTGCGGGAGGGAGGGGGAGCGGCGCTGCGGAATAGCAGAGTGCGAGTGAGAGGTGCCTGTCATCTTCACTTTACAAGCTTCAAAAATGTATTTATCGTGTGATTTTGGAAATAAAAGTTTCATATTCTGAAAGCCAAGACTTTGTTTATTAAAATCAAACAAAACACCCAACCCCGAAAAAACTAGTTTTTTTACGCAAATCCACGTTTATTTTGAAATGAGCCGTTGCGACTTCCGACTGATTTCGATATAGCGGGTCACATATTATATGAATGAATCGTTTTTTTACCGATGCAAAGACGCTACAATAGATGCATCGCGAGTTCAACCCAAACTGTGGCCGATGTGCACTCTTTCAACCGGTGCACTTGCATTTTGAACGTTTATGTGAATCGGTGAATCTTAACATCCCTAGTGTGTTGTGTGTGGAGTGGAGCCCCGCCCTTTGGAAACAGAGCAGAGGAGAAAATGTGAATGCGCAAAGCAACGCAGTGGACACTGAAACGTGCACATAAATTAGATAAATAACATCAGTGTTTGGTTTACTTAATAAAAGAGCACCTGTTCAATATTAAATATGACCGTAGTATTACTTCAGTTGTGATTTGGCACTTTATATATATAAAAAAACAAAAAAAACATCTTCAATTTCAGGGGCAGTGCGGGGTTCCGCGTGCAACGCCCCAGACACTCTGGGGGCCCCAAGCAGAAGGGACATGACACCTCCGACAGCCCCTGGCAGCGCCCCTCAAAGACAATGGTAGGGGAAACACTGACTTGGATTGAACATAAGGACCACTATGCTTGGTTCTAGCCAGCGCCGTATAGAAGAGTTGCGACAGCGGAAGTCCAAAATGCTTGATCGTCACGTGGTTCAGAGAGACTCAGAAAGTTCCCGGAAGTTCGTGGCGGGCCATTTGAATGCATTAATAACAGGAGATAGAAATGCAATTTTTGGTAATTAGTGGTCAATAAATGTTTTGATTTGCAATATTTATACAACATATCGATATGTGTATGTAGTTACATCAATATGTTTTTTAAAAAAAAATGTAAAATTCGCTAATATTTGAGGATTAAGATAAAATAAGAAGTATTTTATTGATACCAATTGGGGAAATGTTTACGCTGCAGCAGCAAAAGACAAGGCATTGTACATTAGACAGTTAAAAGACTAGAATTAAACAATCGAAAATGTAAACATCTTAAATAGAAATAAAATAGTTTTACAAGAAGTAGAAAATATACATAGATCGTGTGAACAGCTATCTGACCTGTTAACATATACATGTTAGGCTAACGTGGCCTTGGTTAAAGAGCGTGTTGCTGTTGTTTATTGCTTTGAATTTGTTAAAACAAATATTATCTTCTTAAACTTGTATGGTAGTCAGGAGCATCACATCCTAATTTTAATTGATATATTTAGAGGGAGGGGATGGGAAGGAAGGTTTCAAAATTCAGATTAGATTAATTTCTACCATTTCTTTAATTCATGGTGGTTTCAGTAATCCCATGGTAATTGAGGACATAAGTAATCTAAATGACTAATGTAATCTTTATGACTTTCAGAAAGGACAGGAGACCGACAGGTGCCTATCAATGATTGTCAACTGACAGCACAATGAGTCAAAGGACTAGCAGCAGCAGCAGCATTATGATGATGTTAAATGTGTTGTTTTTGGAACATCCATTGTAAATAAATGGAATTCAATAAACATTGAATAGCATGTCATGCAGTTTGTCTGTGCCTTTTCCTCCGTGTTGTCCTGGCATATAGTCTCCCCCATGGTTTGCTGTGCTGCCTGGGGATGCTCCAATCGCTCAGAGAAAGGAGTACAAATGTAAAGTTTCCCCACTGACACAGAGAGGAGGAAAGAATGGCTGACTCAAGTCAGCAGGAGCAGTTTAACTATCACAAAAGACAACAACAGCAACAAAATATGTGAGGTAATCATATTTTTCACAAAAAAAAGACCACACCATTGGGAAGCTTAATGTCTGTTTAATAAAAATAAGGAACAGGGAGAGGCTTGCAAAACTCTGGGAGTTGAGACTCAGGTGCAGGTTGAGGGTCTCATTGCAGGTCTTCAGGCTCCATTGAATCCCCCTGGGGTTCTTGTGCTGAAAGAGGGAGACAAAGACAGGAGAAAGGGTTAGATACATCTAGCAACCTAGGATGGGAAATTGCTGACCTATTTTAAACTTACCTTGTGTTTTCACTCTCACTTAAGTCCCTCTCCCTTTGCCATCAATCCAAAATCAGCTGAGCTGCAACATAATATAGACAGGTAATAATCAACAGAATCACAAGGACATAATATGGCTCTGCTAAAAACACTCACCCATAAGTTACGTTTTTGTTTACTGTTTGGAAGTCTCAAATATGCACTCTAAATCCATATCAATAGCGATGTATTACAAAAATAGCTCTCTTCCTTATTATTGTGTAACGTTAACTATAATATACTAGCTTGAACTCCAAAATGGATATCCTCATTTCACCACCTCCACCTACTACAATCACACGCCCCAATGTTATATTTCACTAATATTTAACATTAATAGGCTGTTCATGGTTAACGTGTGTTGCTAACTTTATCCGGTATCCTAGCCTAATCTGTTATCTGTAAACGTTCCCTAAATCTACTGATTTAGGGATAATCCACTAACATCCTTTAATACACATGTTAATTTGACTCAGATGTGCTGATAATATCCGCAATATAAATCTTTAAACGTCTTCTTACCTTTAAAAGTCCATCACGAACGGTCTACTATGCTGCAACTCTACTGCGCTGCTAGCCGCAGCCTCTCAATAGTTCCCCGGAAGTTAGCTTGCCGCTAACTTCCGGGGAACTATTGAGAGGCTCCACGATCCGCCATTGCTGTAAAAAAATGGTCCATTGGAGTGAATGGAGATGTCGTAACTCTTCTATTATACGGCTCTGTTTCTAGCCAATCATGCCCTCGTGTCCAATGCTTGAAGTCGTAAGAATAAACATTTATTTTATTTTTCTATCTTCTGCAGTCCTGTGATACAGGAAACTGTGTAAGGGGTTATTAATTTAAAGGCATATCAAAGTGCATGAAAAGTTTTAAAGACAATATCCCCCCATATAAATGCCAGGCTATGATTAAAGCACACCTACATCCGTCACTGCGATAAGAGTGAGAAAGGAGAGAGGGAGATAAAAACACATGGACACAGAGATAGAAATCAATTTTCGTTTTCCTCATTTGGAAAGGAACACAACAAAATGAAATGGGAAATAGAAAGTGTGAGGGAAAAGGGACACATCAGTTCACACATGAGCGACCTCGAGAAGATGAAGAGAGGAAAGAAGAATTCAAGCAAATATGGTTTATGCTTATCTTTAGGTAGAAGAAAAACGTTTCTATTGCCTGAATAATCTGTGCCATAGTCAACAAAAAAACCCAAACCTTGGGCAACTCCAGAGAAGAATAGAGTCGAACCCCTATCAAGGAGTTAGGACAGCGTTGCAGACACAAAGCTCAATATACATTTATACTGTAGAATATTACACTTTTTTTTAACAGTTACATCGACAATGTTTTCACACAGCGTCAGAGACGTCAGTTAGAATCTTATCGTAAAAACACTTTCGGAAACCTCTTATTTCAGAACAGAGACATTTAAATGGAACCTCTCAAAATGTTCATTTCGGGTGTTAATAGTTTTTGACTTCACTGACCAAAGTTATAATGGTACTTTTAGATAAAAAGAGCAAAACATAACCAAACCTTAAACAGTTGATAAATGGATGTAAAATGTCATCTATTTTAAGTTATACAGGTAAAGACATTCTTGAAAAGCACAGTGCAGAGAAATGAAGGTTTATTGAGGACAGTGCTTGACAGTGAAGACCACTGAAGAAAATTGGAAGTTTAGGTGTGAAAAGGAGATGCATGAAACCACGAGCTAGCAGCACAGAGGGAGGAAGGGAGGAAGAGAACAGGGAGGAGGAACCAGCAAATGAAGAACAGGAGAGAATAACTTGTGAGGCAGCTGGATGCCACAGCTTATTTCCTACTGTCTGTCGCCTGAGCCAATGGAACATGAAATTGAATTATCTTCTCTATAAGTTACAAAGTCAATGGAGCTGAGAGGGTTCAGGATGGGAGAATAGGGTGGAGGAGAGTGGGTTGGAGGGAGAAATGGAGAATGTTGGAGGAAGAGTTCTGGTGAGAGAAGATAGAGGATGGAAAGAGGGAAGAGGAAAAAGAGGAATAGAAAAACTCTCTTTGTCAGTCTCTCCACTGAATAGTTGATCCACTGGCTAATTCTATCTGCCTAACCCAATTTAAAGTAATGTGTCACATTTAGTGATTTTCAGAGTCGTATGTCATGACAACACAAAATCAGACGGAGCTTGAAATTACATTATTAGCATGGAGGCGGATCAGATGGAGAACAGACGCTATGGGGCTACAGTGGAGCAGAACATGGAAATGTGGAAACATGGAAAACTGTCGCAATGTTCCATCACTGTATGAGCTGCGCTACTGAGCGTCTGATAAAACCATCAAAGAGGACATATTATTTTCAGGTTCATATTTGAATGTTGTGCCTCTTCTATGTTTACATGCTTTAATGTTCTAAGTGCTTTATTTTTGTTCTCATACTGCCAGTGGTGAAGCACCTCTTTTTATCCTCTGTTGTGATTGGGCAACCACTTATGGCGCGTTTCCACTACAGCGCGGAGCCCGGTTTAAGAGGGCTGTGACGTCAGCGGCCCGACTTTGGTTGCGTTTCCACTTGGCCTAGTACCGGCCGGCGGTCCTAATTCACAGTTTTTCTGGCCTCATAAAATCGTGGTTCTAGGGCCAGGAACAACCAGGCTGAGTTGTGACGTCAACACTCTCGACTGCTGATTGGTCAGAGAGAATCGTCACAATCGGCGCGCGAGATAATCCCTAGCGTCGCATATATATATAGCGAAGCTTGCAGCATTTTTATAAACAGCATTTTTGTCAACAGAGGAGCTAAAATGGCAAAGAAAAGCACGCCGTGGTTGGTCGAGGAAGTGACGACGTTCCTACATTACATTGCAGATGATAAGATCCAGCGGGAGCTCGACGGGACAACTCGCAATATTAAAGTATTTCAGGAGGTCTCTACACAGATGTCCACAAGCGGCTACTCGAGGACTGTCGTGCAGTGTAGGGAAAAACTCAAAAAGATGAAGAGTGAATATCGCTTGGTCAAAGATAATAACAACACGAGTGGTGCCAGTAGGAAAAACTGGAAGTGGTTTGAGCTAATGGACACCATTTACGGCCATAGACCGGCTAGCGTTGGGAGGGATGGAGGCCTGGACTCTGCAACGGCGTTACTGGAGTCTCTGCATGGTACGTTTTTTCTAACGCTCTGTTATTTGCTTGAAAGCGTTGTGTCCCTATCTGTTCTAAAGCTCACTTCTAACAAATAAATCATCACGGCAGTTTTAAGCAGCGTGACTCCGCCCACCAAAAAGCCGATCGCTCCGCCTACACTGCGTTACTATAGTTACTGCCCCAGTTCCTAAACTGTAATGGAAACGCGCCATCAAGTGAGCTGGTCCTAACAAGGCCTAACGAGGCCGAGCGAGGCCGGGCTCCGCGCTGTAGTGGAAACGCGCCATTAGAGATGTGTCGGAAATGTCCCGCCCCTTAGCCTGTCATATCCCGTACAATAGCCATTTTCCATTTGATAATTTTGGACTCCTCAATCCTCCGGCAGTGACCCGGAAATCGATCCCAGCGCTCCATCTTGAAGGACATCCCAATAGGAAATGGAGATGTGACGTCATCAACGGCATACTAGTGACCTCAAACTTTTAACTTAACCTGTTAAGCCCCATAGCCCCCACCGGCGTATAAATTACTTATCGGATTTGCACAAACAAGATATTAGCTAGCAAGCTGAGATTCCACAGATGCTAGAGGTATTAGTATCATCACTGAGCGATCAGAACTTGCGACATGGAAAGCAAACACAGACATCACAACACGTAGCTTTATGGAGCAAAAACGGGAGAAATGTCTTACCTTTCGCTGTTTCTGATCAAAAGTTGTGTTCAATGGCATTAAAACGAGAAAAACGCAGCTGAAGGTTAATCCATAGGTTAATCCAATGTGTCTGTCACTTTGAAAAAATTATTGATAATCCATAATTCAATTTTTATGTCAAAAACTGAGTTTTCATATTAGCTGCTATCATTAGCAGCTAATATGAAAACTCAGTTTTTGACATAAAAGGAGTCAACCTAATTTGTGTAGGACTTTGGGGGAGGGAGACAAGTGCATTAGCATGATCTCAATATATATATTTGTTCTAAAACAAGGTTATTGACAATAGATATTGCTACAACATTCTAGACAAGAGCTACAATTGTTGGCCCCATGGTGGTTGAGCTGTTGTTGATGCATATTGTGATAACTTGTGTTAAAAGATCCGTGTTTTATAAAGCACTTGTCAAGTCTTTAGTGTGTAATAGCCTTTACTGTTTGACAAATTAATAGCACATAAGCATTTAAGGACGGATAAATAAATAATTTGTAAAACAAAAAAATTGCTTTGTAAAGGATTTAGCACTGTACACAGACAATAATTGCCCTCATTCCAAAAGTATACCAATCACATTCTCTATCATTTGTTATCATTATTTCTGCAGTGATAACCCATGATGTATAGTGATGCATCTTAAAAAGAGGCAAAGGAGAATTGAATTAAATCATCTCAGATTTATCAGAGATAAAAAAAAGGCACAAAATAATTCATCGTTGCTTGTAAAAAAAATGTTTGAAAAAAAAGAATACAATTATTTCACATGAATCAGCCTTCTATGATGATGCGGTCATCCAATAAATCAGGTGAAGTGCTCCGACACTGGAATTTGTTCCTCATGTGTCGCTCAATCATTACGTGAAACTCCTGTATTTCTCTGAAATGAAAGAAAACAACATTCACTGATCATATTTAATATATGGTGTGACAATGTCTTTCTTTAAAATTTTAACTCATTACGCTTCTACTTTTACTTATGCATCGTCCTTTAAGGTACTTTTCTTCTGCCTTTTTTACTGGGACATTGTCCACCCCAGCAATGGCATAGATGATGGCCTTCACAGGAGAACAATAATCTTAATACACATGTACCACATACATACCACTGTGAACTGCAATATAAAAAAATATACCATATGATACAATATACAAAAAAACACAAAATGAGCGCTGATGAAGCTTTAGCTCACCTCAGGAAGAAGCACATCCAGGACAAAGGAGACAAGCTGCATGGATTCCATCCCATGTAGACAAGGGGCGATGGCCTCTGCTATTGTGTAGAGTTCATTCAGGTACCTGTAGACCTGGTCCAACTGCTGGTCATCTTCCAAGAATACGTTCACCACCCTCCAAGTTTTGCTACATGTTCTACTTGTATACTATTGTTTACACCGTCACAGTATGGAAGAATTCACTTATGTTGTTTTTTTCCCCCTTAGATTGACGAGCTACTCATGCGCCTCTACTCCCTGTACCATCGTTCCAGCAAGAAATGGAAGGAGCTCAAGGTCATTGGAGAGGCTCTTGAAGAGCATGTCATGAAGCCAAGTCGCTCTCACGGCGGATAGATAAAACACAAGCGAAAGGCCTTATCCTCCCTCGCCTCCAACTACTGGTAGCTGGAGCACACCTTCTCGTAGCACACCTTCTGGAAAGGCAGGGGGATTCTGGACCAGATCAGCAGAAGCTCAAGGCTTACTGGCGGCAACTAACATCATCCAAGTTTGTCCTTTACATGGCCTTGTACCAGGATCTGCTGGCGGACATGGCAGAGCTCTCCCTTGACTTCCATGCAGATGAGCTGTCCCCTTTCCTCTGTCAGGAGTAGGGTCATGGCTTCCCAGGCTGCTCTGCTGAAACAGAAGGAACAACCTGGTCCCTACCTGCGCCCTGTCATCACTGCCTTCACCAACACTGGCAGCACTGGTGTCTTTATGTACAAGGGAGTGGAGATCAGCACCTCATCAACATCTGCTGAGGCCTTCCATCGCCAAAAGGAGTGAAATAGTAAACACCATCACTGCATGTATTGGTCAGCGTTTCTCCACATTCTCCACAGATCCTGTGCTCCTGGCTTCTGAAGTCTTCGATCCTGTCAACATGCCAGCTGAAGATATCATCTGTGCCATTCAGCAGTACGGAGACAGTGAGCTGCGTAAGCTCTGTGAGCATTTCGAGCCACTTCTTACCACAGGGTATATGCAGGCATCCTGAAGTAAAATTGAATACCTTTTAAGACCTTTTTTAAGACCCTTTCCATACATTTTAAGACCTCATTGCCACTTCGAGTTTTAACCGGTTACATTGGCGACACACTTTACCTCACATTTACTATATACAGTAATTGATTGTCCTTCCTCCTTATCTTCCAACCATTTGGACGCAAACTTGCATTTCCCCTTAACGATGTTGTTTAACAACCGGCATAAACGGACCTTCGCGCGATCGAGCAGTGAGCGTGCGATGTCAAATCCAACGGGATGCCATAAATAAACTACACAGAATCACATTACACACCTACGCAATGATTCAATTCAGGCAAACTTTAGAATACAACCTCTTTGGACAATTTATATACTTATTGAAAACAAGCTACAAAATGTAATACCTTGGAAAATGCCGTTTAATACTTTTTAATAGCCTTAATTTTCGCTAAATTGATTTATCAACTTTTAATACTTTTTAAGACCCCGCTGACATCCTGTACCGGTAATGGCTGCAATGTGGCAGAGGTGGAGAGGGAATGGTTAAAAGCCAAATATGATATTGTGCGGCACCACAAGAGGGAGGCTTTCCTTGTGCTTTGGCATAGGATGTTGACTGAAAAGGAGAGCAAGTACCCTAACTTACTCCACCTCGTCAGGATCGTCCTGGTATTCCCTGTTTCCACATCTCAAGTGGAGCACCAGTTTTCCACAAAGAAGCGTATGCAAGGAGACTGGCGCTTAAGGCTGAAGACCTCGACCATCGAGGACTCCTTTTAATCAAATCCCAGGCCTATGACCCTGTTGCATATGAGAGCAAGGAGGCGGTGGCAAGATGGTGGGTAGCTGGCCTCTTGAGAAAGAGACCAAACATTCAACCATATGGGCCAAGACTGAACTTCAACCCTGACCCACAGGCAGTTAGCCCTAGTCCACTTACCTCCCTATGTCCATCCTCAAGTGATGATGATGAGTCAGATTGAAGAGACTCTCTCGTACGTACGCACTTTTTTCAAAGTATTGCTTGTTCATACAGTTGAATGTTTGAGCTTCACTGTGCACTGCTGAATGATTTTGTGCAGAGTTTGACCCTTGAAGGCTGTTTCTTCTGCTCTGAAATTGAATATATTTTTCTACATATACAGTGTGCGAAAAAGCACACGTCCGATCGTCCGGGAAGTGTTATTTACAATATCGGACAAGTACATCTTTCCATTGACTTCCGATAGATAAGTGACGTTTTTCGCCCATATTTATTGACAAATTTTTGATAAATTCAGCTTACAAAAGGCGGAACTCATTCGCAAATTGTCCGTGTCCCCGCGAACCGCAGCTCTCTCTCTATGCTCCGGATCAGCTGATCGGTGCAACTCAGCGTCTCTCTCTCTCTCTCTCTCTCTCTCTCTCTCTCTCTCTCTCTCTCTCTCTCTCTCTCTCTCTCTCTCTCTCTCTCTCTCTCTCTCTCTCTCTGCCTGTTTAACAGCCTCATCTTTGTCAAACTTTCTTACGTTCTTTCTCTAACACGTAATGAAGGTTATTAAGCGTTTTAGCTCCTATGTTGTTAATATTGACCGCCATTTCCTTTATGAAGTGAACCAGCCTCCCTGTCTGTGTCCTCGCGCTGTCCTCACATCCCTGGACCCCCAGACTTGGAGGAGCACAGGGATGTCAGTATTGTTTATGAAGCAGGGTATAGAAAGTACATCATTGAAATGAAAATACTATTTATTTCCTTTTACAAACCGTGAGCAGCTGGGCAGCTGTAGCATATGTGTTGCAGGACATGTGTTGGACCGACTGTGTGGTTGGACTCTGTCTCACAGGCAGGTTGCAGTGTAACATCAGAGGAGACTGGGCCAATTGTACATTCTCAAACTGCACAACTAAACAATGCAGAGATTATTTTTATATAATTTTATTCAATAACCGTAACAAAATGAAACGGTATGAAGTGATTCATAAATAGGAATACAGATTTGCATGGGACTTATTTTTACCCTCTCAAAGAACCTGAATCGAAAAGCATAACCGGAATCGTTAAAATCCAAACGATACCCAACCATGGATGTATAATAAGAACCCAACCCTATGTGTGGAAACCATAAAACCAAACCGTGGAAAAATGTCAAATACGATGGCGAAGAAGTAGATTCCAGTGGCCCCAATTTATTCGGACAAGTAAATTGCCAAACTCACTTGTCCATGGACAAGTACTCTCTAAAAACTTTTTCTTACACTGATATTAATAATAATACATTTTTTGATTTGATTTCGGATTTTTTAATGGGAGAAGTAGTAGATAGAAAACATACCAAACACTAATTATTCAAATTAGAGTATTTCATTTGATATACACGGTAATACTCTAAAAGGAGACATAGGCCTGTATGATGATATAATGTTTGACATTATTGATATTAAAAAAGTCCCCAAGCTCCAAATCCAAATTTTATCCTCAATGGCCTTCATTTATAAAGCTTTGCGTAGGATTCACGTGGGAAGGTGGCTTACGTAGGACAAAGCAAATAAATACGCACACAAATATTCCGATTTATAAAACACTGCGCACGCACGTCGTACGCCGGTTTCCCTTTATAAATGACAATCAATTCGAAATGCGGCGCAGCTTTTGCGGGCTTCGCGTAACGCGCATATTTGCCTATAAATAGTCAAAGAAACGCCCCGTATTAATATTCATTTTGACTGACTGCATGAAGAAGATCGCAGGAAATGACGACAGAACAGCTAAAAAAGACATTTCACACCGTGTCAGATTTTGGTTCTTTTGGGGAGTTGGAGACAAATCACATTGTTTGGTGGATGCAGTTTGAACCAGAGTAGCAGAATGAGGGTCGGATCGTCACCAAAATAAATAAATAAGTGGTCCGAAAAAAGTTAATGACAAAATACACATAACCTTCCTCAGGCAGTGTGTCAGTGTGTTTGTGCCGGGGACAGGAGACCCCCCATGATGAGAAACTGTAAGAAAGTATCGGGGGATCCCTGCGGAGTGGAGTCAATTCATTTACATTTTTTTATTTGGTGGTTTGTGTTCCAGCTGTCAATCAGCTGTGTGCAGCGTCTCCACTGCAGCCTGTGCGTCTCAACCCCCCCGCAGCAACTCTATCCACCACTTAAATGAAATAAAACAAATGTGTTGTGTAATATCAGCTGCCAAATCTACCAAATATATGGTGTTCTTAGTTTCCATACCTCCTGTGTTTTATGAGCGACTTATCAAGTCTTAGCAAACAGCATAAAACATGATTAAACATGATATTATAAAACCATGCTCGTATCTATACAACCTATAGAAAAGCAAAAGGACCTCAGTTTAGACGTAATTCTGTCCTTCTGCTTACCGCATCATTTATGAGAAAACATGTCATAACATTAAGACAACATATTCGAGGTGGTTTTCAATAACATATCCGTATATATTTATTTCTCCAAGTTACGTTTTTGTGTGCACTGAGGAGTCTCAAACAGGCGTTTGTTAAATCATTTTAAGATTGGCTTCAATCAATTTTTGCAAATTAATTCTTCATATATGATACATGAGAGGTAACATGATATTTATGGTATTATTTTCACATATTTCTCTCCATTCTTCCTTCTGCCAACGGTGTCGCAGTTTTTCGTCCCTACCGTTTTTGTGCGTACCGCGTACGGATGGGTCAGAGTGTGCGTGGAGGACCGCAAATTTTCCCGTCAAGTTTGTTTTTTATAAATCGCAAAGATTGCTTAGAAACTGGCGTACGCCATCTTTTGAGTGTACGCAACGTTTATAAATGAGGCCCCTGGCATGTGGCCTTTGTGCCCTAAAATATTTTGTGACACCAAAGGCCAAATGGCCTTGCCCCTAAAATGACAAAATTCCAAGTCTGGTAGACAGCCTACAGATGTTGAATCACAAATTAATCTGAGCGGATCACAGTTTACCACAGTTCTCCATGCTGCGTTGGAGATGGGTGTAAACTAGGGGTGCAACAACTAATCGACTTAATCGATTAAAATCGATGACCAAATTACTTGCCAACTAATTCAGTCGTCTATTCGTTGGTGACGTCATCACGTGTGTTTTATGCGCCGTTAAGCTCCAACGTTATCGGTCTTTTTATCGGTACTGTGGAGGCTATTTTTATATAACATTAGAAAGACTGATTCTTATTATTACATTATAAGCTTATTGTGCTCATTTTATGTTGCTGTGACTTTGGAATAAATAGACGTCTTTAGCCTGCAATACAGAGTAGCAAGGTCAGGTTAGACACTGGAAGAATACAAAGAGTTATTCATAAACAGGACATCAATCCGACCTTGAGCTTTGGGTGAGCTCTGCTCCCACACATAGCTAGGAAGCAGCATTATGAAGACTCCACATTCTCTGTAGAGACTTTAGCGAAAACAAATTACGTATGATGGCGACAGAGTAGGGAGGGACTTCCACAGGCCGGCCGAATGCTGATTGGGAGGATCGTGTTGCCAAGAGACTTTTTTCAAAGTCTGTGCACCTACCAAAGAGAACCAAGTCCAAACCACTGTGTAATAAAATGTATCGTCGCACGAAGTTCGGGACTCTTTCCGGAAATAGTGGTTACAGATTACAGCTTTGCTGTAATCTGGAAAGTAACCTGTATAACCTATTTCAATAACTATAACCTTGGCCCGACATATCTTAGGCGCCAATAGTCTGTGTAAAATGTATGCTTATGAAACTGCTTATGAAACTAGGGCAATATTCTTATTGTTGCATTATTTGCTTGCTGTGCTCATTGTGTGTGCCGTGACTTGGGAATGGATGGACCCAGTCGCCCCCCCCCCCGGGTTTTGATGGGGTGGACAGGAGCGTGGGGAGGGGTTGCATGGGAAAGTGTTTAACTTGCAACATTGAAAGTAGCAAGGTCATGTGCAGAGACTGTGCAGAGACTTAGAGAATACAAAGAGGTAGTCAGAACAGCACATCGCACCGGCTTTTGCAAAGATAAAGATTGTTATGTTCACCCATGTTGACCCCTAGGAAAAGGGAGTACCGCCAGGTGCGAAGATAAAGATTGTTATGTTCACCCCATGTTGACCCCATGAATTGTTCACCCCATGGCTGCCATGAAGACGGCCTTGGACTTATCAGCGGGCGCAGTAGATCCAAATCTCCCACGCTCTGTCCAGGAGTGGAAGACGGTCTCCAGGGCAGCAATGGCTGACTCACTCTGATTCGCTGCCTAGGGCTCGCCCAGGAGTGAATCCACCAGTAGATAACACCTAGGGAGGAGCAACCGACACAACTCCTCCCACACAACTCCTCCCCGTTTGTGTGTATAAATATTGTAACTTCCTTATACTCGGGGCCCCTGTTCTGTCTGACTGTCCCGATACGTATATCGCACGTAGTAGAACCAGGGCCCGAAGTACTTCGTTATATTGTACTGTTGCTTTTACCATTAAATCAGCTTATTGTTAACCTCATATCTCGGTGTCTGAGTCCTTCCTCTTATAGCAGACCACTCATCAACGAACGGCGCGGAGCAGGCTCGAACCTTCAACCACTCCAAAGGGTGGTGCTCCAACAATGGTGACCCCGACGTGATGAGTAGGGTCTCATAGAAGGAACACCGGCAGCCAGCGGACGAACGGTCCAGGGAAGACACCTCGAATACCTCTGACAACTAAACCAGGGCCCTACAACTAAAAGGTAAGCAGATACCTGTTATTATCAAAATCTGTGATTGGCTATACTACAACATTTTAGAGTTGTCAGCGGCATTTTCAGTGTTTTAGTCTTACGGTAAAAAAAACAGTACTAGTTAGTTAGAATAAATAAAAGTGAAGAACGAGGTGTGTAAGAAGACGGTGAAAGGCCCCGTAGGTCTTTCAGGACCATACGGCTAACTCGTTGAAAAGTTCATGGTTTTTTAAAGGGAACTCCATCGGAACTAGATAAAGAATAACACTTTCCAGTCTCAAAGAGGAGCTGCAGTTGTGTTATATGTGGGGTATTTCAAGAGGAGAAACGCAACTTTCAAAATCAATTTGAAACGACCGGATCTCGCAAACTCTTGCTGTGGGGTTAATCTAGAAGACTAAACGTGACGATAAAGAGATTCTGTAGACTGGGTTTCGACTCCTTGCCAAAAGCCACATCGCCGAAAGGGGGTGTTGAAGCGCTTTTGGAAGTCTCTCCATCTGTTGAAATAAACATCGCACTATAAAAGTCAACTAGACTGTACGGGGAATATAAAAACTGTGTATGAGTAAATAACTATTCTTGAAATAGTACGAAGATAAAATAAATAATAAATAAATAACTAAAAATAAATAAAGTAAACTATTTGTTCGTAAATATAATAATACGAATTACAAGTGAACAGAAACAACCTTAGTCAGAAACAGATATACGAAGTCATAATGGATGGAGAATTTGATGGCGAAGAACAAGAATTAGACGCCCCAGTACTAGGGACTCTACGAGAACAATGGGGACAGGCGGAGAGATTGATCCTTAGTGGGATCAAACCAGGAGACCGGAAGAAGGCCTGTGCTGACCTCCGTTTCCTACGCAATAAAATGATAGCAGTAGACAGAGTAGGGGGCGACGAGACATTTGGGAATCTAGCTTTAGCCCTAAATATTTATGAACGACAGCTTGTAAAGAAACTCAGAGACCTAGTATTGTTTTTCACAGTTTCTAAGTATTGTAGTCAATTTGTTTTTATACAATTTATAACGGCTTTCATCTTCAGTGCTTTTACTTTTCAAAAATGTCCTATAGAGTGCATTTTTCTTACAACAGGCGTTTTTCAGTCCATGAGTGAACCAGGGTTTTGAGTCATTATTATTCCTGTTGCTAATCTTAATTTGTATATATGGACAACATTCGTTCATGTTTTGCATGAAAATCCTTACAAACTCATTATAGGATTTGTTTACATATTGAGTCTCAAATACTTCTTGCCATTTTTCATTTTTTAAGTTCATATTTAATTTATTTAGAGAACTGTCATTTAATTTCCGCTTAGTTATGTATGTGTTTTGTTCTTTGTTATTTGCAGGTTATTTTCCGCAAATTGTGAATATTGGCAGGTGATCACTGACATCAGTGATGTTCCGTTTCAAGGACGTTAGTGAAAATGTTATCGATTAAGGTTTCAGTAGTGCTAGTTAACCTGGTTGGTTTGGTTAAGGCCTCTACACACCGGCCCGACTTTGGGAGTCAGAGGCCGTCCGAAGCCGTCAGAGGCAGTCGGGCATTCGCGTCGCACTACTCAGGTTGGTGTGTCGTCTCTTTACGGCACATTTTCAACCCTCCCGCCTCCTCCCGCCGCCGATTCAACATGTTGAATCGGCGGCGGGAGGCCGCGGGAGGCCAAAGAACGTCGGGACAAATCAATCACTCTGATTGGCTGTTCAGCTTAGCGAATCAGTGCATCAGAAGTGAAGCGGAAGTGAGGGACCAAAACAAACGATAAGAAGGCACACACAGACGGCTAATCTTCCTCATTTTCATCTCACCCGGACGCAAGAGTTTCTTTTTTATCATGACGGCATGGAATGAAGAAAGTGAAGACCAACTGATCAGGCTGTGTTTGTTTGTTTATATTACTAAGTCTGTTCTTCTTCTCTCGGTGTATAAAACGCAGTCTGTCTTCCGGTTGTTGCCTCTTTTGAATGACGAATACACACTACCGCCGCCTGCTGGTAAGGAGAGTTATTGCCACTCGTCGGCTGAAGTATTTGCGGTGTGTTCGTAGGCGGGCGGCTTTATCCGACGAAGCCAACGAAGCCTGACGTAGCTGACGTAAAAGTCGGGACGCCTTCGGTACGCGTTCTTTGGTCTCAGGTTGGTGTGTAGAGACCTTTATAAGAGGGAGAAGCCCGAGAGAAAAAAAAATATCCATGAAGTGTCTCGCCTGTTGGTGCGAGTTGTATTTTAATAAATTAACGTTGAAATCTCCACACACATAAAGGTTTTTATTTCTATGAGGTCTGAGCATTTTTTCTACTTGTTCATTAAATTCCTCAAGATTACTGGCTTTCTATACATGCATGAGACGAGTATATGTTTTTTCTGTTTTAGCTCAATTTCTACAGTGACAGATTCAAAGAGGTTGTTACAGCAGATGGCTTATTAAGCTGATAAAGGAAGGAACACCTCACCTCCCAGATCAAAACCACACACACACACAGACTTAGACTTTTGAAAAAAACACTTTATGTGTGGCAGTTGCCATTTCACAGACCAAGTCTATAGTGTCTTGGCTTGGGAACTAGAGGGTTGCTGGTTTAAGTCCTAGAATGAATCAAATACGGAGAGTGGACTGGTACTCTGGGATGTGCCACTTCACCTCCTGGCTGCCCACTCCTCCTAGCACTAGGATGGGTTAAATGCACAGACTAAATTTAACTGTGTGCTGCAAGGCCGTAACCATGGAGTCAACCTGGGGGGGGACCAAAAATTCAATCAAAATTTGAATACTAATTTCCTGCCATTCTAAAGGAAAATATATAAAAATTCACTCACACATGGGATACTTTTACATTTTTTACCATAATGTCTAATTGTGCATTTTATTACATCGCCCTATTTTATTTTGTTTAGCTTTTCTTGTTTCATTGTTTGTAATGGCAGAGATTAGGGATGAATAAAGTACAACTATAACCATAATCATATTAAAGCATTTAAATCCATAGAAAGGTCTGTGCCACGCAATTTCAGTAGAAACAGGAACACTTTATTGCCCTTTTGTTTTACAGTCACGACTCGCACTAGCTGCTTGCCGCTCAATCAAAATCAAAAGACCCCCCACTTCCTCAGACACCCGCCCAAAAAGCCCAACCCTCAAGCAAAGGACCCAAAAGCCTTTTTGCGCTTATCGTTGGCACTGATAAAAGACTGGGATATTCCTTCAAGGTCCAGTCTGTCCAGTTTCTTCTGGTGCACATGACATATGGCCACATTATTCAGCCTTGTTTGACTCATCGATGATCTAAGCCAGGGGTCCCCACACTTTTTCAGCTTGGGAGCTACTTTTAAAATGACCTAGTCAAAATGATCTACCTACATTAAAAATGCTTAACATATATTTATTTATATATGAGTATACCTTATATTGGTGTACCTTGCATAACTGCATGAACCCGTATGGCACAATACAACTCAGTACATTTTTGGTCATTACGTCAATGTTATACCCTTTCTTTAGTAGAATAGTATAAATTGGAAGGCTAACTAGGTAATAAGCTCGCCGGTTATTTGCAGCTGGCGCGGTTGACCGCGCATGCGTGGTGAACTGCATGTTAGAAAATATGAGATCTCAGACTGGTTTACCTGTACGTCAATCAAGTGGAAAATGCCATAGTAAGGATGGATGATAGGCTAACTTTTTATTTTATTATTATTTTTTTTTTTTCAATGCCATGCGATCTACCCACACTACCTTTGCAATCGACCGGTCGATCGCGATCGACGTATTGGGCACCCCTGATCTAAGCCATGTCTTAAGCCTCCTCAGGGCACTAAAACTCCTCTCAGCCTCTGCAGAAGAGGCAGGGACGACCAACAGAAGCCTTACTAAAGCTTCCACCTGACCTTAGAGACCTCTCACCTCTGGCACCATTTCCCGAATAATGCTAGCAACATCTGAGCTTGTTTCATAGGTGTAATTAGTCCCAAACATGGCCAGCTGCACCTGCAGTAGTCTTGAATTCAATTCAGGATACTCGTCTACCACTTTGTCCATGTCTCCGTGTAGCAGCACATTTTCAAGCTTCTGCAGCTTGTGGAATCCAGCTTGTTCAAACCTCTCTATGAATTGAGTATTCACTGTGTCCAAGGCATTGTAGAATTGGACTCTGTACAAGGACTGGGCATCGGGATGGATATGGGCTGCAGCCTGACCGGTGTGACGCTTTGTAGGTTTGCGGACATGAGGCATCGGAATTGGTTGTAGGTCCAACTTTGTTGCCACAGCAGTTGCTTTTGAGAACAAGACATCAAAATGCTCCTCCGTTCGCTTGTCCTGCATGCTTGTTTTGACATGGTCTACAGCAGGGTTGGCCAACCCATGGCTCTCGAGCCGCATGCGGCTTTCCCAGTTTCATGCGGCTCTTCAGTTCATATCGAAATTTATATGTGTGAGTGTGGGGGAGAGACACGGACTCCTGACAGTTAAACCTGATATTTAGTAGGTCTGTTAAGTATTGAATGCTGATAATTCTGGCATAATTTGGCCGGTCAAAGTTGTTTGGGCTCGGATAAAATCGCTCCGTTACTTGTGTCCCATGTTACTTTCGTCCCGGCTCTCCCTACGTGTGTATGTGTGGTGTCAGGTGTCAGTATGAGAGGATGACAGCGCGTCTAATTTTGATGGGGGACCCTGATGTAAACAAGACGAAAGTCTTTCTCTGGTCTGCATCCCCTTAACAATTGTGTGTATTGAGCTGTACTGTACTGTACCCATTCTACAATCTGTTAATACATTTTTCAATCAATCAATCAATCAATGTGGCCCAAGAGCCAATCACAATAATACCTGCGATGCAGTGAACCAATCACCTTTGAGGGGGGGAAAACCTATCGTTGATTAAACACTATCTGACCATGAACTGAGTTCGATCCTAAAATTGCAGGGAAGAAATGCACAGCTAAGCGAAAATATGAAGACGAACATAGGACGTTTTTAGTAGAGTGGGAAAGTTTTTATCGAATGCAATTGCAAGCCATTTTGCCTTATATGCCAGACAGCATTAACCCATTTCAAGGCTTCAAATCTTCAGCGCCATTTCACCTCACTCCATGCTAACATCGACCAGGACTTCCCAAAAGGTACGGAACTTCGCAAGCAGAAGATAAACACGCTTGCATCTTATCAAGTTGCTTGGAACATAGCACGAGCTAAAAAGCCGTACAATGAAGGGGAGTTTGTTCAAAAATGCCTCAGTGACGTGGTTGAAATCTTGTCTCCAGAAAACAAAAAACTGAAACAAGCGTTATCAGACGTCCACACTGTTGAACGCAGAATATCGGACATTAACACCGCCATTGAAGCGCAGTTACACTCTGATCTTCAAACACGTGAGTTTTTCACTGTGGCATTGGATGAGTCTTGTGACATACAAGACAAGCCTCAGCTGGCAATATTTGCACGATCAGTCTCAAAGGATTGTGTTATAAAAGAAGAACCCGTGGCATCGATGTAAAAGAAACAATGATAAATGTGTTTGTGAAAGCAAATGTGCCCAAGCAGAAACTAACTGCAATAGCCACGGATGGAGCGCCATCTATGGTCGGATCTGTGAACGGGCTTGTGGGGCTGTGCAAAGCTGACAACACATTTCCCAAGTTTTGGAATTTCCACTGCATCATTCACCGGGAGCAACTTGTGTCCAAATCACTGAATTTAGACAACGTCATGAAGCCTGTGATGGAAATCGTAAACTACATCTGCACGCATGCTCTTAACCACAGGCAATTTAAGAATCTCATCGCTGAACTCGACCAAGGGCTTCCAGGAGACCTGCCGCTACACTGCACTGTGAGGTGGCTTTCTAAAGGTAAAGTGCTGTCTCGCTTCTTTGAGCTGTTGGATGCTGTGAAACTGTTCATGGAAGAGAAGGACAAGGATTATCCGGAGCTCTCAGACCCCAAGTGGATTATGGATCTGGCCTTTTTGGTCGACATGCTGTGTCATCTGGACAGACTGAACCTGGATCTGCAGGGAAAGTTAAAAATGCTGCCTGACCTAGTGTAAAGTGTATTTGCGTTTGTTAACAAACTGAAACTGTTTAAGACACATCTTCAAAAGGGAGAATTAGCGCATTTTGCCTCTCTGCTAAAAGCAAGCGCACAAGCCACCGGTGCCACCCGGAAAAAGCAAACAGCCCGTTATGCAACATTGGTTGAAACCCTGCAGGAAAACTTTGCGACCCGGTTCCATGATCTACATGTGAAAAGGCCACAGATTACGTTCCTCGTCGATCCTTTTAATGCTGAGACGGACTGTTTGAAAGCCCCGCTAGTCAAAGGACGAGGCGGCTGTGGCCGAGTTGGAGATGATCGAACTTTCAGAGGATGACCGACTGAAACCTGTTCTGAGGGAAGGGACCCTTGAGTTCTGGAAAACTGTGCCAATCGAAAAATACCCCAATGTCAAACGGGCTGCGCTCAAGCTACTTTCAATGTTTGGGTCAACATACGTCTGTGAGTCTGTGTTTTCTACCCTGAAACACGTGAAATCTAAGCATCGATCTGTTTTGACTGACACATGTGAGAGAATTGCTTCGATTGGCCACAACGGAATACAAGCCAGATTTGAGGAGGATTGTTCAAAGCAAGGAATGTCAGAAGTCCCACTAATTTAAAGTAAGATAAAAAACCTTTTCAATTTTGTTTACTGAGAGTTTGTGTGTGAGTGCACACAATGTTCATTGTTATGTTGTTATGTTGTTATGTTAACTGGCCTCTGAATACTGGTAGGAGAGGTTTAATTCAATTTCTGTCAATATTATGGTGTGTGACATTTACAATAAATCTGTCTGAGCAGAGCTATGTGTGTCTCTCTGTGTGGGGAGGGTCTTTGAGTGTGTGTGTGTGTGTGTGTGTGTGTGTGTGTGTGTGTGTGTATAAAGTTTTAGATTTTCATTTTATCTGTGTGAGAGAGAGAGGGGAGGAAGAAAGTGAAGGAGCACAGAGAAAGGCTGAGAACAAAAGAGAGAAGGAGGGGGGGTGCACACGCATCTGTGACTGTGTGTTTGATGTGGCTCTTTGCAGTAACATAGTAAAAATGTTGGCTCTTAACCTCTGACTGGTTGGCCACCCCTGGTCTACAGCCTCCAACATGCCTGAAACGGTCTGTTTCCTAAGCTGCAGGGAGGTGTTCAGGCACTCCAAATCCCACATCAGGTCTTCAGCCATTACAGTACAAGCCCGAGCACAGTGTTCCCTTTAAGAAATGTTCCATGAAGACCATTGGGATATTTTTTTTTTAAATCCTCTGGAGCAGAGAGAGGAGCTGTGGATTATTGTTATTGATTAATGCATCAGTGTTTCTTAGGGTCAAAAACACTAAACTCACAACTTAAAATGAAAGCGTTTAGTTTATTTACTAAAAGAGCACATGTTCAATGTGAAAAGTGACAGATATAGATTAGTTTTTTTTTTTTTTTAAACACCTTGAATTTCAGGGGGGGCGCGGTGCTCCGTTGGCGGGGCACACTGCTCCTTCTGATCGCCTCGAAAAGCCAGACCTTGTCGCGCCAAGTACCTCACACCCCCAGCAATCTTCATCAGATTTCTTCTCGCTTGTTGCTGCCATCTTTCAAGCTCACGTGAAAGTTGCACATTAACAGGCTTTGGCTCCTGAATCCTAGTCATCACAGCTAATTTGTGCAACCCGGTATCACGGCAAGACGTGAACATGTGACGATTTACCATGCTGGGAGACGTGAAGATGTCACGATTTCGTCCCTTCAAATGTGACAGTTACACGGTATTGTTAACATGGCCCAACCAGTGGAGAAATACCCGGAAGTGCCAAGCAAATGCTCTACCACGACTATTGGTCGGTTGTTATTGTTAATATTAAATATGTTTTATTTATTTTTTAATAGTCACACTCGACTTTGCCGATTTTCTTGTTGCCCCAGCTGGTCGACACCTCTTTTAGCAGAAACAAAGGCTACATTAATGTATTAAATCCATGTGTGTGGTTGTGGAATTACCGGACGTGACGTTGTGCGATTGCGTTGCCAGGCAACAGCTTGGGTTCATGTTAATTTACAAACTCTTCAACTGGAACCCTAGTTATATTTAAAAACATTTGAAAAGGCCTCACAAAATACTTTAATGTCAATTTAAATTAAAATGTGAAGGAATGTGTGTATAAGAAAATACATCCGTCATAAACAATACTGGAAACAGACGTAGGCAAGATCCTCAGCTATGGTTGAAGCTCGTGATTGGATGTTTTAGCCGCAATGCACGTTGGGATATGGTGTTTATGCGATATGAAATCCGAATTTTTTTTAAAGAAAAAATAATAATACTTTATTCCGAGTGTGCTTGCTTTTCTCGTGAAAGTGATCACATAACTGCATTGTAATACACGGTTCGGCTGCATTAAATATTACACATCTGCCGTAGTTCTTTATTTATAGAGCCCTGATTAGAAGACTTCTGGACAAACTGGAAGAAATGCCACCGAAACTGAATTTGTGACGTGGATCATGAATATATCAAAAATTAAACATCTTACATTTCTTTTCACACAATACGTCTCCTTGCAGTATCAATACTAATTCGGCTGACTTTTATATTTGATCCAATTGGTAGATAGGCCATATTTACACCATAACGGTGCACAGCTGATAGAAAAGGACTTTTCTTTGAATATCAGAATGTAAATACTGAGTTGAGAGAATAGTCAGGGGTTTTGGGTGATGGGAGACACATTTATGGAATCAGAATTTCAATAGCTTACCATTCAATTACGAATATACCTTTCTGTCTGCAAATCAGATATTAATGTGTAGAAGTAAAACTGTCATGTGAAATAATATAGCAATATCCTGTAAAATTATGTGAAAACATGAATAAAACTACACATCTTCAGATGTTATACATAGATAAGTGTCCTACACACATAATAAAAAGTTATTATAGCATTGTATGCTGTGTGTATTTATTTCACAATAAAGTTAAAAGTAATATTATGTTTGATATTATGTTTTATTAACTAGACCACATTCTGATTAATGATGAGAATTATAAACAACCCTTAAATCAGACTTTAGTTACACCTGAGTCAAATTCAGGGAAGGTGATTGTCAAGTGCCAACAATCAGGCGAGATATTTGATAGTGGGTGCCTGAAAAGACTAAACATTTATCTGCAGATCCCTATAAAGTATATTCATTAGTCGTTATTCTCTACTAATATTTAATTAAAGACTGTATATAATGGCTATTTTGCACATCCCTTTCAAGATTTCGAGATTTTCTAAGGTTTATTGACATATCATATATGAAAACCTGGGTCGCAGGTTCCTCAACAGTGCATTACAAGACATCTATCAATATGTGTGTATACCTCCACCATGAAACTGTCATATTCTGCAAATGTATTATACTATCTACATACATCTTATAAGAGTATAATAAATATGTATAATATCAGTTAAAATAAGTGCTTCAACATAGTTGGAAAACAATATATTAGACGTTAAGTACTTTGTCAGGCTTAATATTTATCTGTAGATACCCCCAATGCTTTTTTCCTATTCAAAAGAAGACCTTAACCTAAAGTATTCTTTAATGTTTAAATAAAGCCTTATTAGTTTGTCTGTTTTGCGCATCCTCCTATTAATATCGTTGTACATCCGGCACTAAACTGTTTTATTGTAGAGATCACTTACAGTATATTCTTGATTTTTTCTATTCTATATTTCTATCATTGACCTTTACTTTCCCCCTATTTTGTATGTACTCTTAATATTTTTTTCAACAAATATAACATTCAACAAAAAAAATTCAATAACGTGCTTTAACCACTAGGCGGTGCGGGTTAAAAAACTGTCAAGTTAAAAACTACAAGTCCTTTTCTATCAGCTGTGCACCGTTATGGTTTAGATATAGCCTATCTACCAATTGGATCAAATATAAAAGTCAGCCGAATTAGTGTTGATACTGCAAGGAGATGTATTTTGTGAAAAGAAATGTAAGATGTTGTTTAATTGTTGATATATTTATGATCCACGTCATGAATTCAGTTTCGGTGGCAGTTCTTCCAGTTTGTCCAGAAGTCTTCTCATCAGGGCTCTATAAATAAAGAACTACGGCAGATGTGTAATTTTTAATGCAGCCGAACCGTGTATTACAATGCAGTTATGTGATCACTTTCAAAGAGAAAAGCAAGCACACTAGGAATAAAGTATTTTTTTAAAATTTGTTTAATGTTTTCGGATTTCATATTGCATAAACACCATATCCCAACGTGCATTCGACTAAAACATCTAATCATGAGCTTCAACCATAGCTGAGGATCTTGCCTACGTCTGTTTCCGGTATTGTTTATGACGGATGTATTTTGTTTACACACATTCCTTCACATTTTAATTTTAATTTACATTAAAGTATTTTGTGCGGCCTTTTAAAATGTTTTAAAATATAACTAGGGTTCTAGTTGAAGAGTTTGTAAATTAACATGAACCCAAGCTGTTGCCTGGCAACGCAATCGCACAACGTCACGTCCGGTAATTCCAAAACCACACACATGGATTAACATCGATTTAATACATTAATGTAGCCTTTGTTTCTGCTAAAAGAGGTGTCGACCAGCTGGGGCAACAAGAAAATCGGCGAAATCGAGTGTGACTATTACAAAATAAATTAAACATATTTAATATTAACAATAACAACCGACCGTCGTGGTAGAGCATTTGCTTGTGTAAGAAATTAAAATCAATATGATACTTGAATATTGAATGGATGCACCGTTTTATTTGAAAAGCTTTATTGAAGGACAACCCCGTCGTTTACATGACGTCACTACACGTAATCTATGTTTACAGCCGTCAGAATGTACAGATTAAAAAGTCATGAATGAGAATATGAGGAGGAAAGGCTTGTGGTGTTACACATTAAACACAAAACGTCTAAAGCTTCTTATTTTATGCGAAATGAATCCAGAGAAACGAAGGGGAGGAAGACCCGCCCATCGTCGAAGTAGCCAATGAGAAGAGGAGCCAGGAATCGGATATACACGCACAGCACGGGGACTCGTTCTCTCTCTCCTCTCGCGCTGTCTTTGACCTGCTCTGTCTGTTTCAAAACCACGTTACTTAATTATAGTACTCATTTGAACTTTTTCGAGACCTCAATTGTCTCTTTTTAACTTCCTCCTGGACTCAGGAACAACGAACACAATCTATACTTGGCACTTCCGGGTATTTCTCCACTGGATGGGCCATGTTAACAATACCGTGTAACTGTCACGTTTGAAGGGACGAAATCGTGACATCTTCACGTCTCCCAGCATGGTAAATCGTCACAGGTTCACGTCTTGCTGTGATACCGGGTTGAATTTGTGACACTGGCTGTCTTTATGCACACTACATTTCTCCAGTGCCTTCTTCCAATTGTTAAAACCAGTCTTGACAAACGCTGAATCTGTTTTTGACGCATGCTTAGACTTTTGTGCTGCAAAGTATTTAGCACAATAGAAACAGAGGACCCCTTTTACAGAGGGGCTGAAATGGAGCCATGTATGATCTTTAAACCACTTCTCCTGAAAGTAGAGTATTCTATTTGATAGGGTTTGACTGGGTATGACTTTCACATTTGGATGATTTGGGCAAGGTCCAAGCTCCTCCCCTTCCTTTCCTGTACCTTCATTTTTGCCTGCCTGGCTACTCTCTCTCACATTGTCAAACTCACTCTCCCTGCTTGATGGTATTATCTGAAATACACATGAGGATGATCACATCTTAAATTAACATTAAGATTAGACTGCTATGTTGTCATTATTCGGTCTTAACCATCAATATTAGCTCCTTTCTCACTCACCTCCATGTCACCAGCACACACTCTCCCTGTCATGTCGCCATGCTCACATTCTCTCTCTCCCTCTCTCTCTTTACTCTGAACACACCAGAGTGAACATGGAAGAAATATCAGTAAACTATTGACTAAAAAGACTGTTGATACACATTATACATATGGGGGCACACAGGAGTCTGTACATTAACATTAGACTGCTGTGATGTCATTATTCGGTCTTAACCATCAATATTAGCTCCTTTCTCACTCACCTGCACAAACTCTCCCTGTCCGGTCGCCATCCTCACATTCTCTCTCTCCCTCTCTCTCTTTACTCTGAACACACCAGAGTGAACATGGAAGAAATATTATCAGTAAACAAGCTATCTGACTGGTAACAATACTCATTTTATCACTGCTCTTAACTTACTTTTCTTCTTTTCTGAGGCTGCCCAAAAAACTGTCTAATGTCACTGCCACCCTTCCTCTTGCTCATGAGATGACTCACTGTGAAATTACACATAAATGATTGACACTTTACTTTAAACTTCACGTGGACTTTCTGACAAATATAATGTAATAAAGACATTAACGTTAGTTGAATATGCTCATGAGCACTGTTGGGGATGAGAGAGCTGTAGTCAGCTGCAGCTGCTGTTGCCACTTTGAGTCTCTCTGGGTGGGTGGACCTCTTCCTTGTTCGATATTCCCTCTGATATTCATTGATGGCCTCTTGGACTTCCAGGGCTGACCATTTACTGATAGGCGTACACTTGAACACGCTGGACAGGTCAGGGTTGGAACAGTTCCTGATGAACATCATAGCAACTTCAGCAGACATGTTCTCCATCTTCCTCCACTCTTTTGTAGGTGTCTGTCAGCGTGCTCAGCCGCTGTATTTAGTAGGACCCAGTAGTCCACTGGTCTCCCACTGTATAAGGCTGTGTGGCGTAGAAGTCAGCCATTGGTAGGCTGGACATAGGAGAGTCGCTGAAGTATCTTCTGAGTATTTTGTATACTTCTTCAGGGTCTACAGTCTTGTCAGAGTTACTCTTCAACCCCACCTTGACAATGTTCTTTGCCCTTCCCATGAGATGACTGAGAACTTCATCCACCTGTTCTGTAGTAGGGCAGCCTTTTTTACGCAGATACACGTCCATCACATCTATCCACTCTCGGACTGTGTATTTGTCTGTGCCATCTCCTCTATACATTGCTGGCTGCTTGACGTCTGCCTTCAAAAGATATTCAGTCGGAACATGTCAAGTGTGGGGGTATAGGCTCTAACGCTGGGGGAGTTATGAGGGGTGGAGGACTCATTGTGGAGGTGGGTCTGTTACTGGCTAATATATGCGACTAGCAACAGTGTCGCCAATCTGGGTCCCTAGCTGTTCTAGAAGGTCACGTAACTGTCCTAGGGTGTCACTATCAGTAGCAGCGGGAGTAGAGGACATAGGCGTCACTATAGGGGTGGCATCATCCACATCTAGATTAAAACAGCCTGGCTGCCTAGCCTGCCCCTGGTCTGGAACACTTGCATACGCAAACAACAAAGGTCAACACAAACAATGCCACAAGTGCGCACGCGCGCAGTGCACTCACAAAACGGGCAGACAGGTCTACAAAAAACTACCGGTATGCTCCTACTTTAGTTACTGTACTGCAAAAAGCAGACGGCGCTGCGCTCAACACACACACACACACACACACACACACACACACACACACACAAAACCATGGACACACAGGCATATAAGTAACATAAACAATGTATAGTCCTAAGTTGCATAAAGGCTTGAGCTACAGTATTGCAACTAAGCAGACAGCGCTGCTTCGCTCTTTCTCTATCTCCACTTTCAAAATCTATTTAAATCTCAAAACAAACAAAAAACAAATTAACTTATTAAATAAACGAAACGAAAAATATAGCCTACTCAGGGGTGGATCTAGAAAAATATTCATAGGGTGGCAGGAGATGTTGAGGGGTGGCATCCCCTGGCAGAAGTATATGCTGATTTAATCGCAGTCA
The DNA here is from genome assembly GCA_031216635.1 of Dissostichus eleginoides. NCBI lineage: Eukaryota > Metazoa > Chordata > Actinopteri > Perciformes > Nototheniidae > Dissostichus > Dissostichus eleginoides. The sequence continues at coordinate 34,006,001 of CM062273.1, read as the reverse complement.
TATCAATCAATGTTAACTTGGAAAGCCACAATATTGTTCGCCAATCATATTTCCACGCTCGCGCCAGGGCCGGGGGAGGGGTTACAAGGCTCGTGTCTTGTGGTGCATTCACTTGCACTCGGACATTAGAGATTTTCTCTCATAAATGTCCGATGAGCCCAACGACCACTACCCCACTGCCTGATATCATTAGAAAGCTAGGAATCTCCTCTTTCCAACAGTGTATACAACTCAAAATGTGTCTTCGGGTCCCCGAAAATCCTTGATAATAAAAAGTGGATTTTATTTAGCTTTTTTCCACGGACCACCTGCAGTACCCTCGCGGACCACCAGTGGTCCGCGGACCACAGTTTGAGAACCGCTGCTCTAGGGCACATGTGTCAAACTCAAGGCCCGGGGGCCAAATCAGGCCCTTGGTGGATTTAATTTCGGCCCGCAGGATAATTTTTAATTATTATTCGATCTGGCCCGCCGGTATATTGCACGCACACCTTCACTCAATCCTGAGGATTTCCTCAGCTCAGAGCCTGACCCCAAACATTGATGAACTTGCACCCAAGATGAGATGCCAAGTATCTGGCTTGAACTAGCATCACAGAGCAGCAAGCTGAGTTTCAATGGATGTTTCCTTCTGCACTTTTTTTCTTGCGACAACAGGGCATGTTTGTTTTTTTCTTTGAGGGAAATTGTTTTTTTGAAGCTGTTGTTGGCCTGAGGAAAAATGTAATCATAAGAAATCAATCAATCAATCAATCAATGTTTATTTATATAGCTCAATATCACAAATGTTACATTTGTCTCAGTGGACTTCACAGTTTGTACAGAATATCAGTAGACAATACGACACCCTCTGTCCTTAGACCCTCACATCGTACAAGGAAAAACTTCCAGAAAAAGGAAAAACCCCACAGTTTAAAGGGGAAAAAAAATGGGAGAAACCTCAGGGAGAGCAACAGAGGAGGGATCCCTCTCCCAGGACGGACAGACGTGCAATAGATGCCGTGTGTAAATTGAGAAGATAATACATTTACAACATAGGTAGTCCAAATGTTTGGAAATGCATGTGTCTATAATAAGAAGATGAATCCCCGAGGATATCCATCCAGGACTTATGATCCAGGACCACAGCAACAGGCACAGCCATGACTCAAGATCCAGGGCTCGCGATCCAGGACTCAGGACCACAGCAACAGGATCAGCCACGACTCAGGGTCCCGGCGTAGATAGACACCAAAAAGAAATTTGGGGAAGCTGGGTTATTCGGAACATGAGAGTACACAGGTACAGACAGAGAGAAGGAAGAAGTAAAGTAAAGTGTCCCCCGACAAACTAAGCCTATAGCAGCTAAACTAGGGGCTGAATCTAATCAGCCCTAACTATAAGCTTTATCAAAAAGGAAGGTCTTAAGCGCACTCTTAAAAACGGATAGGGTGTCTGCCGCCCGAACACAAACTGGAAGCTGATTCCACAAATGTGGAGCTTGATAAGAAAAGGCTCTGGCTCCCATTGTACTTTTAGAGACTCTAGGAACAACCAACAACCCTGCATTCTTGGAACGCAATGCCCTAGTAGGACAGTAGGGTATAATGAGTTCTTTAAGGTAAGATGGCGCCTGCCCATTAAGGGCTTTGTAGGCGAGAAGAAGAATTTTAAATTCTATCCTATGTTCTATAGGGAGCCAGTGTAAGGCAGCCAGAACAGGAGTAATGTGGTCCCTTTTCCTAACTCTGGTTAGTACACGTGCTGCAGCATTTTGAATCAGCTGAAGCGACTTAACTGACTTCTTGGTACACCCTGATAATAGAGAGTTACAATAATCTAGCCTTGAAGTAACAAATGCATGGACTAGTTTCTCTGCATCGTTTTGAGGCAAGATATGCCTGATTTTTGCAATGTTACGTAGATGGAAGTAGGCGGTCCTTGAAATAGATTTTATGTGGGCGTTAAAGGATAAATCCTGATCAAATATAACACCAAGATTCCTTACAGTCTCACTGGAGGCCAAATTAATGCCATCCATAGTTAGTATATCTTTAGATAATTTGTTTCGTAGATTCTTTGGGCCGAGTACAATAACTTCAGTTTTGGCCGTGTTTAACATCAAAAAGTTTAAAGTCATCCACGTTTTTAAGTCCTTAAGGCAGTCTTGAATTTTATTTAGATGATTAATTTCATCAGGCTTGATTGATAAATATAGTTGAGTATCATCCGCATAACAATGAAACTGTACAGAATGATTCCTTATAATATTGCCTAACGGAAGCATATATAATGTGAACAAAATAGGTCCAAGCACTGAGCCCTGTGGCACTCCATGGCTGACTTTGGTTTGCATGGAAGATTCATCGTTGACACACACAAACTGAGAGCGTTCAGATAGATAGGACCTAAACCAGCTCCCTTTATGCCAACTAAGTACTCTAGTCTTAGCAATAGGATATCATGGTCGATAGTATCAAATGCAGCACTGAGATCGAGTAAAACAAGAATAGAGACAAGTCCTTTGTCTGAGGCTATTAGAAGGTCATTTGTGACTTTAACCAGAGCTGTCTCTGTGCTATGATGTGTTCTAAAGCCAGACTGAAAATCTTCAAATAAATCATTGTTTTCTAAGTAATCACACAACTGTTTTGCGACCGCTTTCTCAAGAATTTTTGAGAGGAACGGAAGATTAGAAATAGGTCTATAGTTGGCTAAAACCTCTGGATCGAGGTTGTGCTTTTTAAGAAGCGGTTTTGTCACTGCTACTTTAAATGATTGTGGAACATAGCCCGATAATAAAGACATATTCATAATATTTAATAAACAAGTGCTAATTAATGGAAAAACTTCCTTTAACAGCTTAGTTGGAATCGGGTCTAAGATACACGTTGATGGTTTAGAAGAAAGAATCATTGAATTTAATTGTTCAAGGTTTATGGCTGAAAAGCATTCTAATTTACTATCTAGTGTAATATTAGAACTTACGTTTCCGGGAGCTGTTGATAACACTATACTGGTCGAAGGCAAGAGGTCATTAATTTTGTTTCTAAGAGTAACAATTTTATCGTTAAAAAAGCACATAAAATCATTACTACTGAGTGCTATGGGAATATAAGGCTCAGTAGAGCTGTGGCTATCTGTCAGCCTGGCTACAGTGCTGAAAAGAAATCTTGCATTATTCTTATTCTCATCTATTAATGAAGAGTAGTAAGCTGCTCTCGCTTTACGCAGTGCTTTCTTATATTCATTGAGAGTAATATGCCAAATTAAACGAGATTCTTCGAGTTTAGTGGAACGCCATATCCTTTCAAGTTGTCTCGACTTTTGCTTTATTTTGCGAGTAAGAAATCATTCCAATGTGTACAATAGGACAGTTAAAAAAAAAAAAAAAAGTTTAAAAGGGGAGTGATTAGTAAAATATGCATAAATAAAAAGAAAGAATACTAACTAGGTAACATAAGATAAGAATAAAAAGTTTAAATTATTTGTTATTGGTTGTGATCATATTCTAAAGATTTTTGGATTATTGAAAAGTATACAGCTCCCTTTCTGAGTGTTGAGAGCTGTATCCATAAACATGTGTATTTGAGTTTGACACCCCTGCTCTAGGGGGTCCGGGGGCATTCACCCCCGGGAAGATTGTTTTTTAAATGTTGAAGTTAAATGCATCAATCTGGTGCACTTTGAGCACAAAATGAATTTATGGATACAGCTCTCAACACTCAGAAAGGGAGCTGTATACTTTTCAATAATCCAAAAATCTTTAGAATATGATCACAACCAATAACAAATCATTTAAACTTGTTTATTCTTATCTTATGTTACCTAGTTAGCATTCTTTCTTTTTATTTATGCATATTTTACTAATCACTTCCCTTTTAAACTTTTTTTTTTTTTAACTGTCCTATTGTACACATTGGAATGATTTCTTACTTTATTTTTTACAACTATATTAAATAGATAAAGGTGTGCTCTCTAGCTCTCTCTCTGTCTCGCTCACTCACAGAGGCTTTGTGCTCCTCCGTGGCGATGACGGCCTGCATTAAAAAAATAATAATAAACATATTTGTAAAGTGGGGGGACACAAACGGGATTTCGTGTCCCTGGTCGTTTGCTTGTGCCACAAACTTGAAACCTATAGAACAGCTGTACAAGAGAGCTATCAAGGTTTTTGACGGAAGGCCAAATTCATATCACCACTGTACCATCCTTGAAAAACACAATTTCTTGAGTTTTGACAATTTTAAGTCTTTTAAAAGTACGTGTTTTTTTTATAAATGTTTACATGGACTGGCCCCCCCTCCCTTAGGGGAATTCATCCACAAAAAACACACTGGATGCTGCACTAGGTCAGAAACCAGAGGAGACTGTGAAGTCCACCGTAGACGGACCACTTTTGGACAAAATGTACTTTCCATTAAAGGCAGCTCATTCTGGAATAGCCTCCCAACTGAGATACGGGATTGTCCCACTCTCAATAGTTTTAAAGGTCAACTCAAAGAATGGTTGAGAAACAACCAGATGTGCAATCACCGCTAAATGCATCAAACTCCTTATGAAGTGGTGAGGTGCCGCTCCACATTGCTTTTCTTCCCGACTACAACGCTGGTCCCGCAAATCAAGCAAGAACGTGATTGGTCAATATTCATTGTGGGGGGGGGAGGGGTGTTAGATAGATATAGAGTTGTAGTAAGTAGATAGAGTTCGCTATGATTGAGGTTTCGTTTATGCATAGGGTAGATTCTTTTGATTACATTTCCTTTTTTTTTGTGTGTATTTTTTACATTTTGGATTTGCTTGGCGAGCTACTTATTACTTAGCTACTACCGGTAGCTTGCGATCGACGTGTTGGAGACCCCTGCTTTAGGGCTAACTAGAAAAAGATACCAGAACTGATGGAGGGCAAATTAAAACATGACTGACCTGCTTGGAGCATCAACGCTAACTGAAGCTGGACTCGGACGTGCGACAGCGAAATACACCCCCCGGGTACAAAATAAAGGTATGCTTAAACAAACAAAGGCGGAACCAATTTACATATGAAAAGAATATATAATTTTGGTGAAGTTCACAATAACAGAAAATAAAGGTTTTCGAGTATACAAATAGCCAAAATAAAAGTCATAGAATAGCAATTTTATTTGAATTTGTTTATATCAGTTAGGCTATATATTGGGGGGACATTTGACATTTTTTGTTACAACCTTACTTAAAGTGCTTGTGACACCATCCCACCTATTGTTGTGCAATGCAATGTTGGGCTACTAGTCATCTCGAACCATCAGTTTAAAAATGAATTTGCGATACCGTATTGATAAATATCAATAATTTCGAATATCGCGGGAAAAGTCCTTCACTCAGTTTCCTTTTTCGGGACGAAGGCGGAAGTGCGTCACAAAGGGCCATATTTATTCTGCTCCCATTGAGCCAGACAGGGACAGAAGGGATTTGTCACGCGTAGAGATGGTTCGACGATGCGTTGTGTCTGGCTGTTCCAATACAGCAAATGAGGAACTTAACATCAGCATACATAGCTTTCCAACGGATGTCAAGCGTCAGCGCACATGGGAGAAAAACGTGCAGAACACAAGGGCTGGCTGGTCTGTGATGAACCCCACATCGACCTACATATGCAGCACCCACTTTCTGGCCGAGAATTTCGAGGAAAGGCCTTTGTTGATGGCTGAAACTGGGATGGATTTATCGCCAAGACGGATTCTGAAGCCGTCAGCAGTGCCTACTCTCTTTCCCACGCCTTCCCAAATCCGTAAAGGCCCCAAAGACTTCGCCAACCCCCCAGCTAAACGCCCCCGAAGTGTCTACTTCGAGCAACAAGAGAAAACTCAGGTAAGAACAACAACCTTTAAACGTGATGTGTTTTTTAGGATACTCTGTGTGTGTTTGTGTGTGTGTGTGTGTGTGTGCGCGAGGGAGGGAAAGAGGATGATGGCATATGGTTCGAATCTGTAGGGCATATAGTCAATATCGTCTACGAGGCTATCACTATCAGATGCTTCATCCTCATATGAGCTCTCAGACACATTCAAAATTAAACTACAATCGCTGTCGGAGCTTGCTGCTGTGTGCGCCATCGTTTGTTTGCATACAGATACTGGACTCCGGAAGCGTTCGTCTTCCCTCTGACGCGGCACACCTTTTCGCGGGAGTTTAAGAATCCCAGAGCAGACCCAGAGAAGATCCAGAATATGGTCACATTGAAGGGCAGATTAACGGTTATCAAAGTACAAATTTTCAAAAATCACTTCAGTAACGGTTTCAAGGGGACATTATTTACTGAAATTAATGGTTTGGATGATGGGGGAAAACCGTGTCACAAGCACTTTAAGGCTGGAAACAAAGAGGGAGGCCACACAGAGTTTAAATGCCAATCAGACGTTTATTTAACAGTTTAACCTAAATTACCTCTGAATAATTGTGTATGTAAGAATAAGACTGTCAGTAGTGTCAGCAGTGTGTGGATGTGTGGAAGTGTGTTGTAGGCATGTTGGATGATGCATCAAACCAAACAAAGGAAGGAAGGCTGAGGTTGCTGCAGCAGGCCAGGATCAGAGAGTGAACCTTCCAGCTGGGCAAGCTCTTATGCCTTCTTGAGGCTCCGCCTCTAGATGGGCGGGCACAAACAGGACAACACTCCCAGTACCTGCCAGAGGACAGCAAAGGCAGGGAGCACAGACAGGCAGAAGGGGGGAGGGGTCGTCACACCCCCTCCCTTAAACCTAACCTGAGGCACAAAATCACAGACATAAGACATAATGGACAAAACAAAGTTAACCTTTAAACGTTCATACAACCTACAAGCACATCTGTAGCATCTAGCTCAACCCCTCAGCAACTTTGGTACCTAAGAAGCATTTTAAGAGAGGGCAAACAGAAAAGACAGACACCCCTGCAGGGAGAAAAACACCAGTTAACCTAGGAGGTTATAGCTCTGGACATGGCGTCAGCCACCGTGTTATCCACACCTTTGACATGTCTGATGTCCAGATGAAAAGGCTGGAGGAAGAGACACCAACGCATAAGGCGTTGATTTGGATTCTGGAGTGAGTGCAGAAAGGTTAGGGGATTATGATCTGTATAGACCACCAGGGGCCTAACTCCACTCCCAACATACACCTCAAAATGTTTTAACGCCCAGATGAGCGCCAGTGCCTCCTTTTCAATGATCGAATAGTTTAATTGATGAGTTAAATTTCTTAGAGAAGAAACTCACCGGGCATTCCGAGCCCCTCTCATCAACTTACGCGAGTACAGCACCAGCTCCAACCTTACTAGCATCCGCATGAAGAATGAAGGGCTGGTCCATCTGGGGAGCTGCTAGGACAGGCGCAGAGCACAACACAGTTTTCGCAGCCTCAAAAGCCTGTTGACACCGAGGAGACCATTCAAACTTGACCTTAGGGCTGAGAAGAGAGGTGAGGGGAGCAACCACCGTAGAGAAATTCTGACAGACCCCCCATTGTACCCCACTATGCCCAGGAAACTAGAGAGTTCTTTTCTGGTTGTTGGAACAGGGAACTGGTCAATTGCCAGCACCTTAGCCCTCACTGGCTTAACCTGTCCTTGGCCAACTATTTTACCCCAGGTAGATGACCGTCACTAAGTTCACCTTGCGGAGATCAGTACATGGTCTAAACGTACCATCTGGTTTATTAACCAGCAAACAAGGAGAAGACCAACTAGAAGCACACGGCTCAGCGATGTTATTCTCAAGCATATACTTAACTTCTGCTTCTAAATGCTCACGTTTGTCCGGAGACATGCGGTAAAAACGCTGTCGTACCGGTTTAGCTTCTCCCACATCGATGTCATGTTCTATAAGGTGGGTGAGAGATCGAGTGTCTGCAAACAGGCAGGGATTTTTAACTAGACCAACCAACTCTGTGCGCCGTGGTTCAGTTAAATGACCCAACAATCCATCCAGATTAGCCAACGACTCTGAATTTTTAAGCCGACCTCTCAAAAGACCATCATCTGGGGAATACTCCTCTTCCCCTTTAACCCCTGCCCCCACATCCAGAGATGGTGATGGGTGACCCACTGTCACCACTGCAGCATCTGAGGAAACAGAACAACCAACACCTGGCACAGGTTTACGGGCAAAATAGGGCTTTAGCAAGTTTATATGACAAAACTGCAACGACTTCTTCCGGTCAGGGGTCGCTATCAAATAGTTGAGGTCTGACAACTTCTTGGACACTGTATAAGGCCCAGAGAACTTGGCCTGAAACGGGGAGCCAACTACAGGCAGCAGTGCCAAAACCTGATCCCCAGGACTCAACTCACAACGTTCTGCACGTCGATCATAGAGGCTTTTCATTTTGTTTGAGCAGACTGTAGCTTTTCTCTTGCCATTTGATTTGCCAGATACAAGCGGTGTTTGAAACCATGGACATAATCTATCAGATTTGACGGGGCCTCCTTGGCTTGCCAATCCTCGTGTAGGGTGGCCAACGGGCCCCTTACATTATGACCAAAGACCAGGTCATTAGGGCTAAAACCCAAGCTCCCCTGCGAAACCTCCCTTGCCGCCAGCATCAGCCAAGGTAACCCTTCCTCCCAGTCATGTTCCAACTCCGTACAATATGAACGGAGGAGAGACTTCAAGGATTGGTGGAACCTCTCAAGCGCTCCCTGGCTCTGAGGATGATAGGCACTTGACTGTGAATGTTTGATATTCAACTGCTGCAACACCTCGGCAAACAACCTTGAAGTGAAGTTAGTCCCCTGATCTGACTGAATGATCTTCGGGAGACCAAAAATAGTTATAAACTGTGTCAGCGCTTTTACAACTGACCTGGTGGTGATATTCCTAAGGGGATAGGCAGCAGGATAACGTATAGCCTGACACATGACTGTAAGCAAAAAGTTGTTCCCTGCTTTGGAGCGTGGCAATGGTCCAACACAATCTACAATCAGATGCTCAAATGGATTACCAACAACTGGAATTGGATACAGAGGCGCAGGTTTAATGACCTGATTTGGTTTGCCAGTCAACTGACGAGTGTTGCAAGTTTTAATGAAAGCAGCAATGTCTTTCTTCAGAAGTGGCCAGTAAAAATAACGGCCAACACGATCGTATGTTTTCTTTACACCTAGATGACCTGCAATGCCATCATATTCACACATCAGCAGGAAAACTGTTCTCCTTCAGGGTCAGAATCAGGATCGTATTCGTAGTATGCCTGAACCGCTGTATTAGTTTGGGCAGACATGTTTTCCTCTTGCCAAACACACATTATATATTATATACATCCTTATATATGTATGTTTATGTATATATTCCTGCTATCATAATATGTGTACATTGGTATATTGCTCTTCTGATCCCTTAAAACAGTTGTTGGCTGGGATTAAAGGGCTATTCTGCTAATAAATCACTGTAATGAGAACATGGGGTCAGCCAGTTCTGATGGAATTGTAATCTTCTTCGGACGATACTCAGTACTTCCTTATCTGTGTGTTTAGCACAGAGCAGACACTGGCCACAAGTGAGCTTCATCAGCAACATTCTCCGTCCTAGGAGGTGGAGATAGTGTTTGTCATTAAGACAGACAGAAGTTTATAAAACAATAACCGAGCTAACAATAACAATTTAAATGAAGGTTGATTAAAGTTAAAAAATATAATCTTTTCTCTCATGTTCACCTTTTATTTTATCCTCGGGGATATTTTCTTATTTCTATCCTACTTTATTTATCTCCATCAATTCCACCCCCTGCATTGTCAAAGCCCTGATGTCAAATCTGAATCATCTTTCTGACTGAGATCTGCAATCCTAGAACTGATCAGTAATTCAATAGTCCTTAAATTAAGAAGATGACCCCCCCATGTGTGTTTGATCTCAGGGGGCTGTACAGCATACCACCCTCTGTACTTAGATCCCCGCAGCATACAAGGAAAAACTCCCAAAGAAACCCCGTCAAAAAAGACTTTCAATAGATGTTTCGTGTATAGAATACAAATATAATACATTTACAACATAGACAGTCCAAATGTTAGAAAAGATAATGTGTTGATATACAAAGAAAAAAAGGAACATGGTTCCAGGTGGACGTAAACAATGAGTGCCTACAGATAAAGAGAGAGAATAATAGGAGAAGAAATGTGAAAGTCCTCCGACAGACTAAGCCTATAGCAGCATAATTAGGGGATTGTTCAAGGTAGGCCTGAGCCAGCAATAAGTATAAGCTTTATCAAAGAGAAAGGCTACTCTTAATGTGGAGAGGGTGTCTGTCCTGTACTTGATAGCTGAAGGCTCTGGCTCCCATTGTACTTTTGAAGACTCTCGTTCCTCTCATGTTCTGCATTTATTTTATTGAAGGGGATTTTGTCTTTTTTTGACTTTCTTTCTGTTATTTTCTCTCTCTTCCATAGTCCTAACACCAAATCTGATCAATCAGCTTCCTGCCTGAAGTCCTTGAGCTGATCAGTCCCCAGATGTTACATTTTAAACATCTCTGCCATTCTGTGTTTCAGACCCGACATAATGCCTGATCAAGACTTAATGTTAAAAGTCCTCCAATTAAGGGGATGCCCCCCTGTGTGAGTATGCCCTTATTGAGCCTGTATTAACTACCTTCTACTTCCTGCAGCACCTTTTGTATTCATAGTGTTGTTCTCTTTGCGTCTGATTGTAGCCCCATTCAATTACGTATGTTGTGCTTACATATTTTACACCAATGTAATCCGGTAGGATAAAAGAGGATAATTTGCAATTATGTTTTAACATGGCTGTAAGGTGAAAGACCCTGCAGTGTTGGCCAACTCTCTAAATGAGTATTTCATAAATAGTGCTCTGGACATTAAACAGCTCTTCCCGCCATCTGAGGTCTCACCTAGCCCGATTGTGGATACACACCCCGTTTTTGACCTGGAGGAAATCACAGAGGTGGAGGTAAACAATATAATCTTAGGGTTAAGAGGTTCTAAGGCTAGGGATGCAGATGATTTAGACACCAACTTTATAAAAACACATATCGACGGTCTAATACAACCAATTACTATGTTAGTAAATCAATCTATCAGCACGAGGGAAGTTCCATCATCCTGGAAGGTAGCCACGGTGAAACCGATCTTTAAATCTGGGGATAAGGCAATGATGTCCAATTACAGACCAATCAGCATCCCCCCCTGTGTCTCTAAGGTAGCTGAGAAATGGGTGTCAAAACTAATCACCAAACATTTAGACAAAGGTTTCGCTCCACTTCACCCAATGCAGTTTGGTTTTGGTCAACGGAGCCAAATCCCCCTACCTTGTGAACCCTGTTGGGGTTCCACAAGGTTCCATTCTTGGACCATTACTGTTTTCTCTGTACATTAATGACTTGCCTAATGTATGTCCTGAGTTGAATGTGCAAATGTATGCCGAGGATGCGGTCATCTTTGTACATGGGGAAAACACTGAAATTATCTCATCCTGTCTCTCAAATGCTTTGGACAAGGTTCAACACTGGCTGAACAACATTTGCTTACAGTTAAAGGCAAAAAAAACAGCATGCATGATGTTCAGTAAACGACCAGTCAAAATCGAAGGATCCAATGTGTTTTTAAACGGAGCAGAAATAGAACTAGTCTCCCACTTCAAGTATCTTGGAGTCATAATGGACTCGAACTTGACTTTTAAGAAAGATATTAAGAAAGTATCCGATACCATTAAATTCAACTTGCAAAATTTTAAACAAATTAGACCTTTCTTAACTGTCAATGCTGCAAAGTCATACCTCCACTGTATGATTCTATCCCACATTGAATACTGCTTGACAAACTGGTCGTTTGCTTGTGCCACAAACTTGAAACCTATAGAACAGCTGTACAAGAGAGCTATCAAGGTTTTTGACAGAAAGCCAAATTCATATCACCACTGTACCATCCTTGAAAAACACAATTTCTTGAGTTTTGACAATTTTAAGTCTTTTAAAAGTATGTGTTTTTTTTATAAATGTTTACATGGACTGGCCCCCCCTCCCTTAGGGGAATTCATCCACAAAAAACACACTGGATGCTGCACTAGGTCAGAAACCAGAGGAGACTGTGAAGTCCACCGTAGACGGGCCACTTTTGGACAAAATGTACTTTCCATTAAAGGCAGCTCATTGTGGAATAGCCTCCCAACTGAGATACGGGATTGTCCCACTCTCAATAGTTTTAAAGGTCAACTCAAAGAATGGTTGAGAAACAACCAGACGGGCAATCACCGCTAAATGCACTTTAACACAGGGGTATATGAAGGTAGATATGGTGCAAAATGCGAGAGTGTGTAAAACCTGATGTGAGCACTTACAGAAAAAAATTCTGAGCTTGTGTGCATACATTTACACTTGTATAAAATATCCACGTATCTGTGAACCAAATTTGAAGCCACAGAAGAAAAAAAAAGTTTTGTAGCTTGTAGAAAAAAAATGAACTTAGTGATGAAATGTTCACTTGCAGAAAAATATATATTTTTAAAATATATTTTCCATTACAACTGCAACTTGGTTATTACAACCTCTCAAATCAGTCATTACAACTTCACGAATCTGCTCTGTGGCAGTATAAACCGACAAATCTGCGGCCTTGACTTTTGCTACACTTCTTGCGATGAATGTGTCGCAAAAGTAATTTTCACCTGTAGATGTGGGGGGAGGGAGGGGGGTTGGAGCGAAAGGGGCGGAGCTATCAGAACGAGGAGGCTCTCGGGTCAGTCACACAAGTGACTACTGTTGCCCCTTTCACACCAACGCAGCTCCCGTTCTAGCTGTTATTGATCATTTTGGAGGGGGCAGATGTTTTGTTTTGTATTATAGCAGCTATCAGATGGAATCAATACATGGGCTGCCTGCAAAGGTTGTCATGTCCGACTATCACAAGTAGAATCATAATGAAAAATACGCCGGTAAAATGTGCCTGTAGAAAACGGCTTAGGCCTATGCCACAAGTTATAGCAACAAGCTACAAGTAGCCTAGTCAATATAGTCAGTTTAGCTTCGGTTGCTATGCTAACATCACCCATTTTATACCAGAGAAACTTTCATAACAGCGTTGTGATGCCAAACAGCTTCAATTCATACTGAAACACATTCACTTATGGGGAATTGGGGATATTTATCAGCTGCTTGTGTGACAGTCAGACAGTCAATAGGCCTACTTTACAGCGGCCGCTGCTGTGAGTTAACGGGAGAATAAACTCCAGTGGACGAGCAGCACTGCAGCGGTCGGTAAATGCCGCTGTAACACATTAATAAACCACGGCACTCTGGAGAAAAGTACAAGGTTGGCGAAGTAGTTATTTAATTTAATCTGGCTTCGTATGACTAAAAGTAACACGATCATCGACCCGACGCAGTCCCCCATTGTTGTTGTTGTGAGCGAAGCACGGAGCTAGAACGGGAGCTGCGTTGGTGTGAAAGGGGCAACAGTAGTAGTCACTTGTGTGACTGACCCGAGAGCCTCCTCGTTCTGATAGCTCCGCCCCTTCGCTCCAACCCCCCTCCCTCCCCCCACATCTACAGGTGAAAATTACTTTTGCGACACATTCATCGCAAGAAGTGTCGCAAAAGTCAAGGCCGCAGATTCGTCGATTTATACTGCCACAGAGCAGATTCGTGAAGTTGTAATGACTGATTTGAGAGGTTGTAATAACCAAGTTGCAGTTGTAATGGAAAATATATTTTAAAAATATATATTTTTCTGCAAGTGAACATTTCATCACTAAGTTCATTTTTTTTCTACAAGCTACAAAACTTTTTTTTTCTTCTGTGGCTTCAAATTTGGTTCACAGATACGTGGATATTTTATACAAATGTAAATGTATGCACACAAGCTCAGATTTTTTTTCTGCAAGTGCTCACATCAGGTTTTTCATGCTCTCGCATTTTGCACCATATCTACCTTCATAGGGGTATCTCCTCTTGCACTTTATGCATCTCTTGTATCATCTCTTGCACTTAATATGTCGTTGCTGCTATAGTGTACTGCCATGTGGTAAATACTTGTGTGTGCTGCTCTTGCTCTTTTGCATATCATGTATTTATTTTTTGCTATGTTTACAAATGTCATGTTCTTATATGTTGTATGTCAGGGACTACGGATGGAAATTAGCTCAAAGCTAAAATCCGGCATATTTACACTTGAAGCATTATTTGTCTAAAGTGTTCATTAATGTGCATTGTCCCTATTCAAATAAACGATTAAATTAAATGAAAAAGGTGTGCGGCATGCCTGAGTCTTCAGCCATTTCACTCATCTGTGATGTAGCCTGTGTGGAGTTACTGCATGCACATTTTCTTTGGATCTGCTGGTTGCAAAGAAATACAAAGACATTGAAACACAACTCCAGCTAAGCCTAACACTCAAACACGCTCAGATATAAAAACTGATATCAGTAAGACTGCAGAACTTAGAGAGTCACACATTTTTAATAGGAGCTGTAAGAAAAGTTCCTATGAAGTCTTGCACTTGTATAGTCGCTCATGAGGTAGAGCTCTTTTGCATTTATCAGAAGGCCCCTGCACCCCATATGTCAAGAGTACATTGCTACTGATGGCTGTGCCAGCAGTGTGTGAGTGTGTCAGAATGTTTATGATGAGCAGGTGGCACCTTGTAAGGTAGCCCAGCAGTGTATGAATGTATGTGAATATGAGTATGCTGCTGTTGTTGTTAAGCACTTTAACTGGTCGTCGATGAAAGCGCAACATACTGTAAATGCATTCCATGGACCATTTACAACCAGGAACCTTCAGTAGTTGGTTGCAGGCAGCATTAAGTGGTTATCCATTGATTGTACAGTATCAGTTTCATAGCAGGATCATTATCAGGCTCAAGAGACTCACTGGGCGCTGTTGTTGGAGGTATCATGTCATCATACTTTACTCTGCGTAAGCTGGGCAATCATTTGGAAGCGCATAGGATTTGAATTAAAACAAATGGTTATCTTGAAAATTGAAATATAATTCCACAAAAGAGCTATACATTACCAAATACCCGTTATTTAAATGAAAAGACTAACAAACCTTTCCTTCTCACATTTTACTCCATATGCTATAGGTATGTATTGAAAAAGTAATTTGGGATTAGTTTTGTTTCATAAAGATAAAGCAACACTTTCTCAGAATCAAGCAAAACTAAGAGTTTAAGAGAAAAAAAACTGAGTCAAGCAAAATAAATTTAATTTAAAAAATAAAACTATAAGTTGCAAACAAATCATTTGTGTAATCATGTAAACTATAAGTTTTTTTTCTTTGTTTTAACATATCTTTTTGTTTGCAGTTCTCTTTGCTTCTTTCTCAATGATCAGACTTGTATATTACTTTTTTCTCAGGTACCTGGCAACCGGTGACTCATACAGGACCATAGCATTCAGCTATAGGGTCGGTTATATAACAGTGGCTGTCATCGTCAGGGAGGTTGCGGGTGCTTTAAGAGCCTCCAAACCAAAAGCTCTTTTAAGAGCTACCCATATTTTCTTTAAAAAGCAAATATTCCAAATGAGCCATTTAAAAATAAAACATTCCTAGTAAACATGTTTCTTGAATTGATATTATGATATTACTAACAACCTTTTTCCTTAAGGCCTGTTTTTACTGATAAACCACTCATAATTTCAATAGGTTTTCACATGGACAATTGTACAGAAGACAACACATTATATATCAACATACATGAAGCTTCTGGTATGTTGCAACTGACAAACCACATGAACAAGTGAAGACACAGTATAGCCATAACATACTTTTAAATAAGTTTTATTTATGTAAGATTGTGTGTGATGAGTGGATAAGTGTAAAACATGTAGTGTGGTGTAGTGTAGTATGTGTGTGAATTACAAAAAAAAAAAATCAGTTCTCTTCCATCTCCTGCTCTGCCTCAAAAATGGCTTTGTGGATTTGAAAACGCACTCTTGCCCTCTTTGAAATGGACAGCCTTCGCATGGAAGGCAAGAGGCTCCTGAAAAATAACTCGTCCTCATCCTCCACCAACACCACTACTGGTGGGGGTGGTGGAGGACGAGGTGCTGGCATTAAAAGAGGACTGATGGCTGACATCAACCCTTTTTCAAAGGAGGACATCTCCCTTCCCCTTCTCCTTTTTCCCCGGTCCCGGTCCTCAACAATCGCCTCCTCCTGTCCTGTCTCCCCTGCCTGGGCTTGCTGACTGTCGGCTGGCTGACTGTCGGCTGGCTGACTTTCTAGTTGGCTTTCTAGCTGGCTTTCCTGGCTCTCTTCCTCTGGCACCAGGTTGGATGGAGGCAGGGTTTGCCGGGGGACATTGCTGGACGTCTCACGGTCAATGATAAATGGGGTCAGTGATGGGGTTTTTAACCCCATCACTGCCGTGAAACGCCAGGGTTTATATCCCCCTGACGACCCTGCTCCGCTTCTTTTCGCCTCTTTCGCCTTAACTTTTTCCTTCCGGAACCTGTCCCTCAAAGACTTCCATTTAGTCCTGCATACTTCCTCTAATGAAATGAAATGAAATAATAAAGTTAATTAATAATAATTAATTAATAAGTTAATTTCTTGAATTACTTGAAGAATTTACTAAATTGTTCCTCCATTAATGAAAACCAAATCCCTTTATCACTGTCATTTGCATAAAAGGTTTTACATTCACACTTTATATGATGAACATTTATGACATTAATGTCTATGGTAAATACTGTCTATGCCTACTAGCTGTCCATTGCTAGCTGTCCATTCAAACGAAGTACACTGGATATAAACTCCCCAAACAGGCGAAAACCTACCAGTTTCACCCACTGTCTCTGCCACCTCCCTCCATGCCTGGCTCCTCCGGTTTGTATCCCGGTAGGTGAACAGGGACTGATCATATAGCACCGGGTGATTCCCTACCGCTACGATTATTTTCTCCTCCATTTTTTGGCATATGAGGAAATGAACTGTGGTCTGGCTCTCCCAGCATACACGCGGTTTGATTGGCTAGCGCTTGTACTGGCAGATTTGCATAAGCGGGATTTGATTGGCTGACGCCTCCGTCGAAGCTTCAAAAGTAGAACATTGCTCTACTTTTGAAGCGAGCACCGCGAGAAAAGCTACGCTTTGCTCCCACAATGCAGTTTGGCGAAGCGTGACGTCACCCTATTCAAAGTGAATGGGCAGAAGCGTTGAAGCGTCAACGCACGCCGCCGTGTGTAGGGGCCGTGGGGTAAGGTGAGGCACAGATGAGATCTGCCTCACCTCAGAATGCGTCACCCCACAGAAACTGGCTGGAAAGCGGGCACACAGTAAGCGCATGCCTGTTACCATCTCACTGTAGGTCACCAATGTAATGTTTGTAGATCCCTTTATTACATTTATCCTCGCCATCCATATTCTCTAAATAACTTATTTCACGTATATATGATATTTAGGCTCGCTGGTCTCATCGTACAACGGCAATGAAAAAAGCACCAGGAGAGGCAGCCATAACCTCTGCCGCACTGAAGGGGGCGCACGTGAGCCCACAGGTTCTTGTTGCTACTGTTATTCTACGCAGAGACGGTAGACGCAAACAACAAACTAGACTTTTGAAACTAGAGAGATAAGGAGGACTTTTACAAAAAAGTAATAGAGATTGTTGTCCAGAAGGATAGCATGGACTTCATCGTCAAGTCAAGGTAAGACCACCATTGTAATGAAAATGGGATCTTACTATCAGGCATGAAAATTACTCACCTTTCGGCGAAATTCGCCGTTTTGAAACCAAAATAGGTGACCTACGTGAATCGTGTAGATTCGATGAGAAAATATTTAAGGGGGGGGGGTAGGTTCAGAGGCCGTAATGGTACGCACCGTTGGGTGACGAGTGGAAGACGAGACCCAATCACTGCCGCTGAGAGCGGCAGTGATTGGGTCTCGTCTTCCACGGTGCGTACCGTTACGGCCTCTGAACCAGCCCCAGAGATTCAGTGAACTGCGAACAGGTGCGCGTGCCAAAAGGGACCTGATCATTGGTTTACAAGCAGTTCGCTTCGCTCGTGCTGACCAGAGCGGGATCCAGACCACCATCAGAAGCTGAAAGCACGCCTGGCCTCGGCGATTCCGCACAGCATGAATCGCTCCGACTCGGGGAGGTAGTGACGAATGTGTAATGTGAACACAGCAGGAGAGAACGCAACGTTAGACAGCTAGCACTAAAGCTCCGGTGGAAAATGATTAGCTAACGCTACCGTTAACGTTAGCCTAACATTAGCTAGATATCGTTACTAAAGTTAGATGCTAGCTTGTATAGCTTACGGTAAATCACAAAAAAGAAAAACTGGTTAATGTTAGTGCTACTTTCTAAAATCTCTACAACTCGTTTTTCCAGGACGTGTTGATGATTTTGAGGTGAGGGGACTGACAAGGCTGAAGGGTAAAGTGGTCCACCGTTCTATCAATAAGGCTAAACTAGAAGTTAGTGCTAACACTAATACAAACATTATTTTTGCAGAATGAGTGTGTTAGGGGAGAAGGATTCAGCCATTGTTAAACAGCTGGATGCTGGATTGAAATGCAGCTGGAACTGGTCGTGGCTAAAACTGGAAGGCAAGGTCTCAGTAAAAGAGCAAGAGGTGTCCTTTCATCTAGGAGATGTATTCATCAAAATCAACAGGCAGGGATTCGCCAGATGCATTCTCTGCCACAAAGAGATCAATTATGCTAACAAAGGCAGCCATGCTCTGCAGGCTCACTGCCAGACGGAAGTTCACAAGAAGAAGGTGCAGATGATAGCTTCCACTCATAGTGTTGCCAGCAGCTTCCTTCCAGCATCAGCTAGGGTGAATCCAGCAAGCCAGAGTCAAGCCAACCAGGGGTCAGAAACAATCAGGCAGCAGTGCCAGGGAAAGATCCCCGTACCAGTTATAAACCGCATAGCAAATGCAGAGGTAGGTGGTGTAGGCCTGTTAGTCAGCACAGGCAGCATAGACAGAGTACACTAGCACTTTGAGATTGTTATTTTTATTATAACAATAATAATAATAATCATTTATTATTATTATTATTATTCACAATCAGCTGCGGTCACTGGCAGCATCATCACCTAAACATGGAATACACTAGCTTTACATTAATTACATAATTTGTGTTCTAGGCAATGGTCCTTGGAACCTTGGCGGAGCATTCCATCCCGTTTTCTAAGGCTCCTGGAAACCACTGTATTGTGTGTTTTAGGCTGTCTTTGCCAATAAAATGTATTAAAATCTGAATTACATAACATTGTATTGGCTGTCAGTCATGATGGAAGAGTAGACAAGTTAAGTTACAGCATGTCCACCATCTGCATATGCATTAAGCCATTTGCATTAAGCCCTTACCACATTGTGCCTCATATACTGTAAATGTTAGACCCAGTGACAGGCTGGCATGAAATGTCTTGCATAATACTTAGTAAGGAGGCCATAATATTTTTGACTCATGGCTGAAGTTAAGTTTCTCCAGCTCTCCCCAGGTTGGCAAAAAAATGCATCTCAAAATGCATCAGATTGATGCTTTAAAATATGGAATATTCAAAATGTTCTTCCGGGGGAGCATGCCCCCAGACCCCCCTAGAGGGATAATATCCTTCTCACCTTTTTCACCCCTGACCCGTTTCATGTACTAAGAAAGAACAATCCAATATTTTGATTTTGGGTATCCTTTTGTTGAACGGTCTGTTTAAAATTAATCATAGCATCAGACTAAAAAACCTTTTGAAAATAACAGAATATTTCGATTAAGGTCAAAATATAATATTTGTAAATCTGACTCTGAAAGAGTCAGTGCCTCACCAGCCATGAACCTCACCGCACGTCACTGATAATACTACAAGTGAAAATATATGTAAGTATTGATCATTTGTGTTGTTTGTGCTGTACTATACGGTCTGTTTCTTTATTGTGTTAAGTGAGAAGTAAAGAAAAGCTGTGCTATGAAAGTTAGCTTTGCTACCTTTAGATCCATAACAAAACAAGCTAAGTAGCCTTACAGCAGGGACAGGTAGCTACAAAGCGAGCAGTGAGTGAGCGTTCAGACACCGGCACACACACTCAAACGGACTCTTGTGCCTGACTGTACCAACATGATTTCATGATTCTGTTTAGATAATGCAAGTATAAGCCATGATAGCTTATTTTATTAACACGCTAATTTGATATGAAAATCAATGGAGGCTGAGTTTACTACTTCTCTTTGTAGGAAAACCTACCGTCCATGATGCCCCTGAGCTGAGTTTTATTTGTTAAAGGTGGGCTAGGTAAGTTTGAGAAACCGGCTCGAGATACACTTTTTGTTATATTCCATGGAATGCTCTTAACATCCCGATAGCAATGAATATCTTAAGTGCTTTGACAACAAATCCATAAAAAAATGTCATCTGTGGAAGCCGTAGTACTGTAAAAAGCACGACCAATCATTTTAGCCGGCCTGGCTAAAATAACTGGATGGCCTACCTGCCTGTCAGCTTTCCATCTGTGCACAAACTTATCTCGTGCCCTCATTGGTCATGTGCGCGTTCGTGTGTTGGAGGAGGGGTTCTGTAAGGAAGTGGCAGATTTTCTACGGTTGTGTATTTTCAAATTCTAGCGCACTCGAGCTGGTTTCTCCAAAATTACCTACCCCACCTTTAACTTCATATTTTTCATTTCCTAAAACATTTATTTTCCTCTCATATTAAAAGTGTGGATCATTGAGACAGCATGGTGTCCAGAGGTCTTATCCCGTTTTCCCACTTCCTGTGAGGGGACAGCATCAGATCCACTGAGGTTCATGAAGAAAGACCTGCACCAGCTTCATCTACGCTGGGCGTTGCTATTATCACTGGCTCAGTGTCATTTCATTTGACCAAATGTCTTTACACATACATTTAATAGATTGTATTATTATCCACCTTTTAGTTTTATGTCCTTTTATTTAAAACATTCTTTGAGACTTCATCTTCTGGTTCAAATTTCAATAAATGTAATTTGTATAATCACTCTTTTGTCTTTATTCTACATGAACATGTTAGAGATTCCATTCAAATCTGTTGATTATTCATATCTCCTCAGGCTAGGAATAGTATGACGAGTTTTGAATGCTAAATGTATATTATTTTTCTCACATGATATAGAATGAGACAACACAGTTTTTATCCATTGTGTATGAATAAATGCTTCAGCTCTTCAGACCAACATAGTAAGATGTGAGCATGTTCCTAATTGTGTTGGTATGCAGCCTAGGTCTGGTCTGTTTAATAAAGCAAATCTGCCACTTTTATGTTGTAGAATTTGTTAAATTAAAGCAGTCTTTAATTGTTTGTCCCAAACATAGCCATATATGCTTTTGAAATGTAACATGTCTTTGAAAAAATAACAGTCTACAGTTTATATTGTGTATCACCTTCAGCTTGAAAATACATAGATGTGTTTTTTTATCTATAAAATAAATAAATAGACAGACAGACACTTTATCGATCCCAAATTGGGAAATTATTTTACAGCAGCAGTGTGTTCAGGTATTAAAATATTTAAAGTTGGAATAAAGTATAAACTACACAACACAAGTATAATGCACAGCAATCCATAAGAGAAGACCGATATTTTCATGAAAACTCCCCAGGAGACACCAACACAAACGTGGCCGAGTGGACTCCGGAGTTTGCTGCATGAATTGCACTGTACAGTATGATCTGTGGTGTAGTGGGCTGTCACTCAAAAACTGAGTAGCCAATGGGGACGCAACCCTGAAAGTCCCGCCCACCTGGGACGTTTGTGTCAGAATCGAAAACAAAAACTGAGGGAGCGCAAACGAGAAGAGCTGCAGCGAGAGCAAAAGTCTGATAATTGAGAAAGAAGCAAAAAGAACTGCAAACAAAAAGAAATGTTAAAACAAAGAAAAAAAACTTATAGTTTACATGATTACACAAATGACTTGTTTGCAACTTATAGTTTTATTTTTGAAATTAAATGTATTTTGCTTGACTCAGTTTTTTTTTCTCTTAAACTCTTAGTTTTGCTTGATTCTGAGAAAGTGTAGCTTTATCTTTATGAAACAAAACTAATCCCATAGACACCAGAGGCCTGTACGACGAAGCCGGATTTTCGCTTAGCGAGCTAACTTCAGGGAAAACTCCTACGACGCTGGTTCACTTCTTAGCGGGCTAGATCTCCATGGTAACTTATGCTGAATGGCTAGCCTGGTCTGGAGCAGGTTAGGTTCCAGGATAAGAGATCAACTCAGTGAAAGCACCGCCTGCTGACCAATCAGAGCTAAGTGTGCAGAGTTTAAAGCGATCAAGTCATATTACAGGAGAAAGGAAATACAGTTTAAACTGCCGTTGCAGGAAAGACGGCCGGCAAAAATCACAGACTGTGAACGTGAAAATGAATAGAATATCACCTCCCATCTTCAGAGCAATCTGACTATTATAACATTAGCGTTAAGAGCTACAAGTCCACACTCTGTGTTTTGTCAGATGGAGACTTGAACCGGCGACCATTTGGTTCCCAAGCCAAGTCCCTACAGACTGAGCACTGGTGCCCCAAGACAATACACAATAATAATAAACATTTCAAAATAAAACAGGCAACAAAACTCTAAATCATAACAAAGTCCTTGTAATAAGAATAAAAGAAAGAAGTAGTAAAGTTGGAAATCAGGGGACAGTATAAAGAGTGAGTACAAAGGGGTGGAGGTCAGGGGTTATGAATGGTACACAAAACTGAGTTTTTCTACAGGAGACCAGAAATTATGTCCTGTGTGAAACGAACAATTTGTTGTAATTTTCATGTGCTCAAGTTTCACATTTTGTATTTAAGTTAACCTTTCACTTCTAGAACAATAGGTGCAGTTTGGCACATTAAATTAGGATGGTACCGGATCAGTAGAGTACCCCTTTATTTCAAAACTGTATATTATACCTGGTTCAAGGTGTGTCTGCACTTTTATTTATCAAATGTGAATGAAGAATTAACCATTACATTTTCTTTGTTGTATTTGATTCTTTCTAGAAGTTCAGAAAGCATCACTGTCTGCAGAGTGAAAGACCAAGAGGAGAGTTTGGGTTGCATATTAAACACAGAGAGGAGAAGGGGAGGGGGGGTCACACCTGATGGCACTGGATGGCACAAGGACACAACTCACACAAAGTACCTCTTTGCTAAAGTGATAACAGAATGTTTTAGGTTCAGCAAAAGATGAAGATCAAACTGTGCTGTGACTGAAAATAATAACTTAATCTTCTTAACAATCGACTTTTTCCAACTTAGAAAAGACGTGAAAGCCAGTAAGTAGAGATACACATTAGCAAGTAGGAATCACAAAGTGATATTATTAAAGGAAGTGAGTGAGTAAAATACTTTTCTGTTACAAAAGATGTCTTTAAAGGAAGAAAATATTAATTTACACAATATTTTAAGGCAAAAAAGGGATCATTAACAGCCTCAAGCTGAATTGTATTTTTCCATCATTTTTGAGAATTATGTTGCTTTTTCATAAAAAAGCTCTGATCAGTTTATACAGTTGCACCATACAAAGAAGAGCGCAGCAAATAAAGAAATCTAGCTGTGATGTGGCTCAAGTGTCAGCAGCTGTTGCTTTCTGTGATTGTGGAGAACGATGCTGACATTAGTGCGTCTGCAGGGTTCTGCTTCTGCTGCTCTGAAACTGAACAGCCCCCCCTGGTGGAATGTTCCCAGCCAGAGTGGGTTGAGATTAAGAACTCAGTAGGTGCTTTACAGCTAAAAATATCCCACCGCAGACTGAGCGGTGTGACTCAGCCTCCGTTCTCTGGGCCTCTGGGGCATAAATAGTCCTGGATGGTCTGTTTGGTAATTTTTAGTGTCAGCCCTCGTCTTTCATCTTCAGAAGAGTTTCAGTCATTTTGAGACAACTTATTCATTCTTCTTCAAGTTTGTCAGTTTTTAGCAATTCCAGTCCTGAACTATGTAGCCTCAGAATAGTTAAGGAAAATCACACAAACTCTTTGGTTTGGTTTAGTCAATGCAAGTTAGGACCTAATGGCACATTTCCACTGCAGGGCCTCGCATGGCTTAGTAAGGTATAGTTAGGCCTTGGTAGGCCAGGCTCACTTTATGCTGCGTTTCCATTACAGTTTAGGAACTGGGGTAGTAACTATAGTAACGCAGTGTAGGGGGAGCCGTGACGTCATCTTCAATGCGAAACACAAAACCAACATCAGCCGTTAGCTGTTAGCACTCAGAGCTCACAGCTCCTCATATCTGTTCAGAAACTAGACAAAAGTTAAACAAGTACAAACCACAGACTGTTTGTGTCATGGCGAATACAGTCGCTGGTTTATTTATGTCTGTATAGGCCGTTGTTGTGAGTGTGGACGGTCGGAGCATATACAACGTTAGCTTAGCCGATCTCCATTCAGAAAACACGCATTTTAAAAAAAATTTCGCCTGCCGTCTGTCTGCAGACTTGTCAAAGCATTAATTCGGGATTTTTACTAACCGGTATCAGTATGTTGTTACTCGGCATCATTTTGAAATGTGTATTACAATTAAATCACGGTAAAATATGTTCATTTTGTTGTAGTTGTAGCCCCCTTGCCAGCGATTCTCTCACTAGTTTAGCATATTCAGCCCAGTTGTTGGCCCGGAAAGAACCTGGATTTTGGAGAGCCAGAAAAACTGTGAAACAGTACCCGTTAGCCGGAACTACCCCTAGTGGAAACGCAACAAAAAACGGGCCTGGTTTGGCACGGCACACTTAAACCGTGCTACGCGCTGCAGTGGAAATGCGCCATAAGATTAGAGATGGCAAATCCGGATCCTTTTACGGACTCGGAGTCTTCTGAGTCAGTCATTGAAGAGATCCGGATCATACGAGTCATTTGAGTCATATGAGTCAGCATCACCAAGAGCGTAGAAATCCTACCGGTGAAACCGAAAAGTTGTTGCATTTCACGACCATATTAAACTAACGTTACATTAACCTCCGCTACACAGTGTCTTTTGCTTTAATAAAAAATGTTGATCACAAAAAAAAAGGGTTATTTTGCGATTTGGCGAATCTGAGTCTGCTGTTGACTCGTGCATGACGACGAGTCTGCTGGATCTCTGGATCTGCTGCTATACGGTTACGGCTCTGAGTCCGCACGAGTCTGCTATGTTTTGCACAGTGAGTCAGGATTTGCGAATCTCTGAGTCTGCTGTTGACTCGTGCACAATAGCCGCGGGAAGTAGGGGTGCTGGAGGCGGAGCTGCGAATGGTGTACATTTGAAAAACTTCATGTTACTGTTGTTGAAATCTCTCCCCACTTTTGTCCGCACCCCTTAAGTAAAATGACTTCCCAGTTCCCGCGGCTATGCTCGTGCATGACGAGTCTGGGATCTCTGGATCTGCTATACGGTTACGGCTCTGAGTCCCCACGAGTCTGCAGGAAGTGAAGGAAGTTCCCATGATTCAGTGAGTCAGGATTTGCGAATCTGAGTCTGCTGTTGACTCGTGCATGATGAGTCTGCCTGGATCTCTGGATCTCTGGATCTCTGGATCTGCTACGGTTACGGCTCTGAGTCCGCACGAGTCTGCAGGAAGTTTCACTGATCTGCGTCCACGCCCCTGAGCCAAACGATAACTTCTGGCAGCTATCCTACTTGCTAAAAGCTAGGCAGATGGACTGGGGTACGTTGTAATGTGATTTTACATGTTATCAAGAGAGTAGCGAGTGACGCAATTTATAGTTTTAATTTGTACATCACCAGGTGTAGGACTCAAGGGACTCAGGTTAATCGAGAGGGGAGACTCGTCACGACCAGCTCATTACTAGGATCCGGGTTAATGATCCGGATGAATCAGGACTCACCCATCTCTACATAAGATAACCTTCAGGTAAGAATCTATCTTGAACTGATTTTCAATCCTAAAGAACTTGGAATATAAATATGGCTTATTGATAAGGAATGCTGCCTTTTAAAGAGTGATCTGATATCAAGGAATAGGAAGTATGACAATAGGAGGGCTAACCAGCAGAACAGAGGGCGAAAAGTCAAATTAAATCATTTTAAATAGCCAAGTGAAATGTTTTCTTCTCACGATGATATTGTTTTTCTGCTCCACTTCTTAGATACACAATGCTATGTCATATTGGAAGTAAATGAGACTTGTTTAATTCATTTCCCCTAGTTAAATCTCACTAAACGTTCTTTCTAGCATAAGATTCGGAGGGCTGGAAATCCACCAAGCTCCTTATTTTCTCCCGCTCATGCCACTCTTAAGTCTTGTTTGATCTTAATAATAATAAACCTTTGTCCGTTTAGGGACTTCAACCCTGAACAACTTCTGTGCCTAAAAATCTGCCTGGCTCAGACCCTGTTGGGTCTTCAGTCTGTTGGTCCACGCCTGGTTTCTATTAAAACATTTAGTTGTTCAGGCTCTCTCCTAAAAAAACCCCACCATGTTCCATCCCTTACCAAAAACTACAGGCCCATATCTAAAGTGCCTTTAATCTAACAGAGGTGGGAGAAGTACTCAGATTGTACTTGAGTAAAAGTAGCAGTACCAGAGTGTAGGAATACTCTGTTACTAGTAAAAGACCTGCATTCAAATGTTACTAAGTAAAAGTATCGTTATCGTAATCGTTATCTGAACATCTAAGACGAAGCCAACTGCTGTCTTGCCTGCACACAATTTTTATTTAAAACTTATGATCAACACTGTGTTCTGATGTGGGTTTATGCTCCATTTTTTTACTTCTAGATATTTGGCAGTCTTTGAGAGTGTAGATCACAGCGTGCTGACTGAAGGCTCAGACTACAGGAGTTTCAACATCCTCACTGATTTTAAACATTGGGTTGGATCACACACTTTAGAACAACTTCAAACTTTATCTTCTCTCTAATATGAAGAAAACCCACACCAGCTGTTGGAGACATTTATAGATTTTCAATAAGGATGAAACAGTTTGTGTTACAGTATATTTCTGAAAAATATTATTTAGAACTGTTAAGATACTTTTGTACCTATTTTGTACATTTTGAGAAAAGATAAAGGTTTGCTCTTTGTCAAAAGTGGAAAGCCTACAGTTTTCCGTATACTTTTTACAAAGTATGTCGCATTACTTGACGCATTATAAGACACATTATCTCAAAAGTAGATGGCCTAAGCAGATGACGTTATAGTTCGATTTTTGTTATTGTTTCCTGGAAAGTAATGGCGATACTAAAAACTCTCCTGTGTGTTTTGGTAAATGTTCTTCAGACACCTTGCATAACTTCATAAAAAATTGTGCTGTAATACGCTTTTCAGCATACATTATAAAGTGAAGTACAGTGCATATATCCCTTCACAGAACTGAAGAATAATTTTAAATAAGGTTTAATGAGATGATGGAATCAAAGCTGAACTGTATAACATAAAAAGGTACACATGCTGAAAACCCAACCCCAGAAGGGGGGTCTGGGGGGATTCTCCCCCTGGAGATTTTTAGAAATATTAACATATAAACTACGCATTCTGGTACACTCTGAGATGAAAATAAATAAATCTATTATTACCCGACATATTAATAATATTTTATGCCATTGTTTGTTTTTCACTTTGTTCTGACAGCTTGCTGCTCCTCACAGAGAGAAGAGTAAAGAGGAGATAGTCTGTGTGAATTATTTTCAATTGTGGGTAAGGGTAGATAGCTCCCATTGTTCTGTGACCTGTCAATCATCAAACCGGGGGTCATATTTCATTATGTGTTCATTTTTATCTGAAATTGTACCCATGGATGTATAAAGAGTAGTCTACCGCAAAGTTATTCTCCGTGGGGACTTCCGGCAACAATCTTGATTCTGATTGGCCAGAAGACTCGAAAGAACATCAGCAAAGATGTTTTATTGAGAAGATGATCACTACGTGACAGAAGTTTTCAAAACCGTTATTTATGGTCTTCGGTACTTCCAGTCCAACGCCTACTGCATGCACAGCGTTAGAAAATCGGGCCTTCAAAATACAAGTTTGACTTTTTTACCAAAAAAAAACTCACTCACACATCTGCGACCCACTCGAAACGGGTCCGCGACCCACTTTTGGGTGGCGACCCACCAGTTGAGAGCCACTGCACTATAGGATATTATCAAGATTAAGAAAAGTCCCATAATGAATAAAGTTTACTTACTTGTATTCTATTGATTTGTGGTGACTCAAGGGGCTTAAAGAGCAAGGATAAAACAAAGAATAATGGACAAAACATGATACATTTCTTTGTTCAACATTTAATGTTCTGAAAACAAACACCTTTATTCTACAAGCCTCAAATGTTACATGAGTCACTGAACATTTTGAAATCTCTTAGAAAATCTAGATGAAAAACACATCCATACATCAACATTGTTCAAACCGATCAGAAATCAAGGCAACACCCTACACTGTAGTTTACATATTACATGCACAATTTCATCTATGATATAGAAAAATGATATTGAAGTGCTGTTTAAATGTTTTAATCTAAATAGTATACAGACAGAAATAAACCACCTTTTTTTTAAACGAGAGATTATCTAAAGTATTTGTGGTTAACAAGGTGTTTGTTTTTTATTACGGTAATAGAATACTACTAAATATTAAGAACACACTTTCATCTATTTGGTTCCCACACAATGACGAAAAAACAATATTTAAAACAAACAATTCTAAGATTTGCCATTTATTTTTTTAAAGATGAGAAACATCTGCCACTGTGTTGAATGTTAGAAACTGGAGATATTATTTTAAGAAAAAAAAGATAGAATGTATGTTCCTTAAAGTAATGGCTTTCATGTTAATTGTTAGCTTGCATGAGACCAGTCCACGCCATTAAGACTATCCTGAGCCCTCATAACCAATTCTTATTGAATCATTTTGAAGCTGAAGTCCATCTAGGACTTTTTGAAACTGCATCCGGATCTGGATCTGGACTGAGCAGAACCCAGAGGTATCAATCTCAGTGGGGGATGAATAATCTCCACTAAATGTCTCTTAAAGTTTCCTCAGTGGTCATACGCCTAGCCTATGAGCTTAACCTAACCATGCTAACTGCGCTTTGATGTTTTGTGTAATTGCTCCACTGTCGCAGATAGGTTCTCTCTTCTAAAACCACAAATCATCTCTGCTGACTTAATTAAAGAGGTCCCAGGGTCTCCTGATAGCAGGCCTGTTAGCGATAGTATTAGCATAGCCTTGTCTGCAGGTGATGTACAGTTGGTCACTGTTAAGCAGCATTGAGTAGATGATCCCCGCCCCTGCAATCAAAATGTTAAAAGTGTCCTTGGACAGGATACTTTAACCCCAATTAGCTCCCGTAGGCATGTGTACATGTAATGGGGTACTATAAGCCAAAACCTATTGGCAATAAACCCTAATTAGATTCTGATTACCTACAACATTTGACTTGCATCTCCAGCTACGTTGTATGTTACCCAATGTCAGTGTTCATGACCTTGATACCAATCTAGGGGGAGTAACATCTCGCAGGCACACACCACGACTAGCTAGCGCCAGCTAGAATCCATGTCAGCCCCAGTAAACCAAGGATAGAGTTGTCAGAGATCAGAAAATAAAGCCTTGCCAGATAAGTGTGAGGCACTTTGTCCCTTCCAACATAGGCTCAATACTTAATTAATGATCTTTCCTATGTTTGATAATAAGATCAAAGCAACGGTTAACAGGTACACGTGATGACTTAGTAGTAAGAACAGTTGTGCGTATGAGTGAGCAGGTTCAAGTTAACCAAATCTCCCTGGTCGGTTTAAATAAACCCACATAATTCAACCACTCAACAAAAAGCAAGACAAAGTGGGAGAACAGACACAGCTAGCGAACACGAGGAAGAGCTAACAGGGGAGCCAGAACTACCGGATAACGCAGAACGCTACGTGTTTGCCGAAATTAGCAACGATATCAAAGGGCTCAAGCAGGAGCTACAACACTAGCGATCCACATTTAAAGAGTTTGCAGTGCCTCTTTGTTGATCTTTTCAGAACATGGTGGAGCGGGCTCCAGTATCGCTATGCCGACGGATCCGTCTCCATCAGAACGTATAACTCTTGTGAGATGAGTGAACCAGGAGTTTGTGTAGTGCAGTGTTTTGTTTCTATATAAAGTCTCACTGTATTTTAAGGTTGAAAGAGATTTGATGTATTATCCCAATCTTCTGTTTTTAGTTTGTATGAATCATTTAGCCAGCTGGTTTAAGAAGAGCTTTTGTAGAAAAGTTGTAAAAAACATGTAGAAATAATGATTTAACTCATGATCTGTCCATTGGCGCTCACACTGTTACACATGCTTCTCTTCTCGCTGGAGGTCTGTTTCATCAGGTGAGGGAATAGATAGCTCTTAATTGCCTGCTGCGATTGGCCATTGCTGTCTCGGCTGAGTGTTCCCCCCCTGTGTCCTTCATCGTTGTCCTCCTCCTTTTCGTCAGCACGGGCCATGTTGCTGTTGACATCTGAGTCCAGATCAGTGCCATTATGCAAGGGACAGTCTGTGGAATACTCGATCTGCTCGACACATGGAGGCTCATCGTCTTCAAAGCAGCTACATGAAAGGAGAGCAGAGTTATGTTAGCAGAAGTGTCTATTGGTGTGATGGAAGAAACTGAATGATTACTCAGAAAACATTCGCAGACATGACATTGTGAATTTATCTATTCCATTTCATTAGTTAAGGGGATACGGTACTTTTGTTTTCTCCAATCACGATCACAGCTAGTCTTTAGTTTAGACACCTCCACTTCCTGTTTCTCATCGTTTTTCTTCTTTGTGTTTTATGACTCCTTAACTTTGAAATCATATAACCGAAAGGCCAGAAGAGAGAAAACATTTAACATGTAATGTTATGATTGTACTACTTGGATTTGCTTGCTAAGGGGTCTGATCGAGGCTTTGGACCAGATGAGTCCTAAGAGTTGAAACCAATCTTGACTAGTTTTTACTGTTTCGCTTACATGCTTTTAATTTTAGCAGGTGTTTCTACCTGCAGACATGTAAACATTGACAGTGTAACATGTATGATGGCGTTAATAGTAAAAAAATAAAACAAGGCTGATTCCATTTAGATGCTCCTGGTAGGGTTTTTGCTGGACTACTGTCCTGACTTACTTAATCAACAAGTTTACCGCCATGCTAGCTTCTCAATTGCAGTTTTATATACTATCATGTTTAATCATGTTTTGTGCCATTTGCCAAGACTTGATAAGTCGCTCATAAAACACAGGAGGTATGGAAACTAAGAACACCATATATTTGGTAAATTGTACAGCTGATATAACACTACACATTTGTTTTATTTCATTTAACTGGTGGATAGAGTTGCTGCAGGGGGGTTGAGACACAAAGGCTGCAGTGGAGACGCTGCGCACAGCTGATTGACAGCTGGAACACAAACCACCAAATAAAATAAGAAATTCAGATCCAGTCGTCATGACTCCACTCCGGAGGGATCCCCCGATAATTTCTTACAGTTTCTCTACAGGGGGGTCTCCTGTCCCCGGCACAAACACACTGACACACTGCCTGAGGAAGGTTATGTGTATTTGGTCATTTTTTTTCGAGCACTTATTTTATCTTATTTTGGTGACGATCCGACCTTCATGCTGCTACTCTGGTTCAAACTGCTTCCACCAAACAATGTGATTTTTCTCCAACTCCCCAAAAGAACCAAAATCTGACACGGTGTGAAATGTCTTTTTTAGCTGTTCTGTCGTCATTTCCTGCGAACTTCTTCATGCAGTCAGTCAAAATGAATATTAATACGGGGCGTTTCTTTGATTATTTATAGGCAAATATGGGCGTTACGTGAAGCCCGCAAAAGCTGCGCCGCATTTCGAGTTGATTGTGATTTATAAAGGAAACGGCGTAGGACGTGCGTGCGCAGTGTTTTATAAATCGGAATATTTGTGTGCGTGTTTACTTGCTTTGTCCTACGTATGCCACCTTCCCACGTGAATCCTACGCAAAGCTTTATAAATGAGGCCCCTGGTGAGGGACGCAAGTATCAGTCTTGAAAATCTTGATACAGCCATTCGCAGCCAGAAATGCCGGAGACTGTAGTGCGAGGTCTTTCAACTTAAGTGACACTATGATGATTACAGCCGTGTGAGAATATCACATCCAATTTATATGAATGTCATCAGGTTTTCATATAGTGAGCTATTTAGAACCAAAGTTGTATGTTTGCTTTTTTTCAAATTGAAATGTTTTATACAGTATATGTCTGTTAAACATTTCTCCATTATTCACCATGATGTATTTGATATCTATCTTGTCTTTGGTAGCTCTTACTTTGGGGTCTCTGTTAGAATCCTACAATTAATTGTGTAGCCATATGAGTCTCTGTTAGAGAGTCTCTGTTAGAATCCTAAAATGAACTGTGTGGGTCTAAACAAGTTGAAGAATGTTAGGCCCCTGAACGCATCATACAGCTCAGCATTTTTTTAAATATATGTCTGTATGACCTTGAGCTACTGTCACTTGGATTGACAGCTGCAAGAAAGCAACCAGTAATATGATTATACACACAATGTGAGAGATGCTGGCTGTGTGTGTGTTTGTGTGTGTATATGTGTGAGAGAGCATGCAGAGACTCACTGGGACTCTGTTGGGAAAGAGAGGATGTGAAGCGCACACTGATCAACATTTTACCGTGGCATTGAGAGGGATGGAGAGAGTGAGAGAAAAAAGAAGGGAGGAGAGAGACAGACTGAGCAAGTGAAAGAGACAGAAGGGAAAGAGAGTGGATGTCTAGCATACTGATGACAGCCACTCATGTTAGGTGTGTGTGTCGGGGTGTGTGTATGTGTGTGTGTGTGTGTGTGTGTGTGTGTGTGTGTGTGTGTGGGTGTGCGCGCTGGGAATGAAAATGGGCAGTGTAGCTAGTTTTAGTGTAATGCTGATCCTCAGAGTGTCACCAAAGGTGTATTGGTGGACCTTCAGACTTATTGGATTGGATTCATATTTATTTTTTCTGAAATGCATCTTTGTAGCTTTGATTTCAGTCCTAACAGTGTGTAATCGCTGGGCCTGAGCTGGATATGAAGTCACTTTAAGAACAGGGTGCTGCCAAAAAATTGTTAGTTAGTATGTCTTCAGTTGAGTGTCATGTTATAGTGGATTAAGAGTATGAAGTGATGACTCAGTGAAAATAAGGCCTGATGTACTGTAGGAAGATCAGAGTTGAAACACAGTTCTGTGTAAGAGGATCCTATAGACTGGTGCACTGATGACGTATTCTTTAGGCCAACCCCAAAACCCCATATCTTTTAGGCCAACAGCCTAAAAATGCTAGCAAATGTTTATATCGTATATATATATTTATAACCTGCTCTCAATGACAATGCTAACAAATTGTGTTGCTCCTACAGTGGTGGAAGATACCATTGTGTTACCATGGTTTTGCCACCAAATCCTACATGTTGTCCCTTTACATAACTTGAGGTAACTAAACAACCACTAGTGTTGCTACAAAGTAACAGGCTACAAATTAACAGGCTACAAAGTAACAGACTACAAAGTAACAGACTACAAAGTAACAGGGTTACAATATTCAGATTAAATTTGTCTGTAACTCAGTAGTGTAACGCGTTACTGTAGGATCAGCAGTAATAACATTACAGTTACTAAGCGCAAAATCATCCCGTTACTTTAGGTCTTCTTATCTCTGCATAACAAGAGGACAGAAAAATAAATCAAACGTCCCTTTTCTGCTTGTTGCAATGTACATCAGGGAGGAAATGTTGACCGTTTCCAATATGGAATCACCATCTTTCTTAAAACATATTGAGCAAGACACAGGTAACGGGCTGGCAAACGCCATCAGACAGGAAAACAATTGCAAGCTACCTGAGGCCTGTACGACGAAGCCGGATTTTCGCTTAGCGGGCTAACTTCAGGGAAAACTCGGGGTTTCCGGTCCTACGATGCTGGTTCTCTTTTTAGCGGGCTAGATCTCCATGGTAACTTATGCTGAGCGGCTAGCCTGGTCCGGAGCAGGTTAGGTTGCAGGCTAAGAGATCAAGTCAGTGAAAGCACCGCCTGCTGACCAATCAGAGCTCAGTGTGCGGAGTTTAAAGCGAACAAGTCATATTACAGGAGAAAGGAAATACAGTTTAAACTGCCGTTGCAGGAAAGACGGCTGGCAAAAATCACTGACTGTGTGAACGTGAAAATGAATAGAATATCACCTCCCATCTTCAGAGCAATCTGACTATTATAACATTAGCGTTAAGAAAGCTTAATTAAATATCTGCCACAACATAAGTAACCGGATCAAAGTAACATTACGTACAGTCCGCGGCACTGTGAGTGCAGACGTTGATGTGTCCCATTATCATTCATATCACATCATATCACATCATAAAGTATCATATATCTCCTTATCTGAGTCAGCTTCTTGAGCCGTATCTAGCCGTGCAACACTTACAGTGTCACATACTGTATGCAGAAGTATTATTTTAAGCAACACATTAAGTTGACGAAACACTCGAGTCAAATGTAATTAAAGTCAGATCCACACGTGTCTTAGACGGGGCAGTGATATCATAAACCTGTTAATGTACGCATTCAAACACTTTTTCTTTTACCAGCTGTATTCACCTTGCAGGTGCAGCTATGTGGCTTTTATCCTGGATAAAGTGTTTAAGTCATGGATGTTTAAAGTTTAACGTCTTCATATTTGTCTAATATTATAGTTGACTTTTCATTCAGGAAGTATGACGCGCTGCACTGTCAGTGCGCTTGTCCATGTTTGTGATTGGTCGAATGCTCCAAATACCACCCCTTTTATGTGAACGCGCACCTAACTAGATAGGACGCGGCTGGCTTGAGCGATCCACTTGATAACCCGCGTCGTAGACCGCTTAGCGAGAGCGCGTATGTTTTGGATTAGGCCAACCGGCTAACTCAAACATATCCAGGTTATGTTGAACCGGCTTCGTCGTACAGGCCTCTGGACCAGTGTTATGATGGACACTGAGCTCATGAAAACATGGCTGATGTTCAAATAAAGAGCAGAAACAGAGGTCTGTGTACAGTGTTGTCCTTAATAGATTAAGGAGTTGAGCTGATCTGGCACATGAGGTTAAACTATATATTGTTATTTGTCATTTGATTTATGATGCATCTCAGGTGATGTTACAGAGTAATCCAAAAGTAATGTAACTATAATAGTGTTACTAATTACTTTCAATAGTGAGTAACTAAGTAAAGTAAGGCATTAAAAGTAACTAGTAATCTGTAATGCATTACTTTCTTTGAGTAACTACCCAAACACTGACAACAACAACTTGTAATTTGAGCTGTTCGTATTCCTGTTTTGGGTCGATCATGAAGGAAGCGTCAGGTAGCTCCAGTCCCAAAGCCTGTGTAACCACCGATACTTTTTAAAACAAAACTAAAAAGTATCAGCCCATTCTTCCTATGGGTTGGGTGTGATGGATAAAGATGGGCAGACAGATATTTACAGGGAAAGGTAGGCAGTCACATGAAAAAGTGCAGCAAGCGTAGCATTCAATTATCCGTAAATGACAAGCAATCAGTGATGGATCTTCTTTCATTCACATTTAAACTGTGGAGGACATTTTATGAATAATACTGCTTAACGGTTCTGACAGGCATGCAGCACACTTCAACCAAGTAAAGTGTTGAAAGAGACGGGAGACAGGCGCATGAAGGGAAGAATAGAATGAAAAAACTCAAAAAAACTACTCAGAGAATAAAAGGAGAAATACAGAAGAGATAGTTTGCCTTCAGGAGAGAGACCTGCCCACACCTCCTGCTGTCACAGCTCACTGGGGAGATGGAGCAGCTGTCGGAAAATCAATGGAAGCCATTCAGCTCCACTTTAGCTCCACACATCAATCACTGCAGCGAAGAGTACCTGAGCCAACAAGTGCTGTTATCAAAGCTGACCGGGCTCATGTCTAACGATACACACACACACAAAAAAAAACACTGCACACCCACCAGTCCGTACACATGTTGTATTAATCATTAATCATTTTTTTTTTATTCGTTTTACTTGCATATTCGGTTTCGTCCATTTGTGTCTCTGTACTTGTCTGACTTGTTCAGTGATCACTCTATGAGACAATAAAAACTAATTAAAATAAAGGTGTAATAAGAATCTATGAACTAACAGACTAGACCTCCAAAATCTGTGTTTTTTTTTATTATATCTCCCGAAGTATGGCACTAAGCGTCTAAGCATTTTTCATTTACATGGGTTAGAAATAGGGTTGGGGTTAAGGGTCACGTATAAATAATGATAATCACAGAAGGTTGTAAGTAGGGCTTGGGTTAGTTTGTGTTTTATACTGGTGTTGAGCAGTCCTAAGGCTGCCAGTGAGGGTGACCCTTAGGTAGGCATAAGGCTGACAATGACGCCCAAAAAACTGAAACGAACAAGGTTGAGCTCCCTCTGCTCCATCAATCGCACCGTGACTAGAAACAAAAACAAGGTACAGGTATAACACAAAGGACCTCTCACCAGGAGTTAAATTCTATAGCTTTATCTATAAACGTTTTATACCATTTGAAATTCAAACTGGCTAAACTTTTGATAGCATTGTCAGTATCATGTGAGCCATACTCAACGTGTTCATCTCATCTAACCCTACCCTGCAACTTAAGGTTTAACTAGCAGGAGATTGTCCACACTTTGGAGAATTGTTCTTCTTGTTCATTTCCTGAGAAACCATTTTAACAAACGATAGAGTCACAGGCTCTAACAGGATGTGTCTTACTTGTGAGACTTGTGGTCCAGGTCAATGTGGTTGATGGTTCTGGGGCTGTAAAGAGCCTTCATGTCTTTGGTTAAGGACAGCAGACTGTGGCAGAACTTCAGGCCCATCTCCTGCAGCTCCCTGGTTCCTGTCTGGAGGCCCTGCACAAAAACCCATATATGTTCACAGCTGGCACACACTGTGTTTTTTCTGACTACTTTTTATCCTTTTTGTTTCTTTTAAGTTCTGGTGGAGGTTGAAAACTTTGGGCTTCACACGAACCGCTCGCATGAAGAGTACAATACCATTCATTTTTAATTGGCATGCTAAGTGATTTAAGATGAGTTTGTGGCATTCACCAATTTAACGTTTGTATTCTAAGTACTATTGGCCTTGAGCGATCTTTGGTTGTACTCATCTAAATAGTTAAAGAGTACCGAACTTCATACTTTGTCGCTCAATGCAATGACCAGCACACGGAAAAGTAATTCTTAGGCTGATATTAATAGTGTGTGTGAGTGTTTTCAATATTACTTTTGATTAAGGGTTGTTAATCGGGAAAGGAGGACCTACTTCAAAGATACATTGTTCACAATTCCAAACTTTATTTAAGGACGTTTTTCAAGTTTTAAAGTGCGATCATCAAAGGGTCTGGCTGCCATTGTTAGTATGTAAATATAAATATAATCTCTTAATGTACTGTTAAGTGCTGTGTTGTTTGTGTCTGACTGCATAAAGGCTGAGGAAGGCTTCATCTCTGACTGCTAGACGTTGGTGTGTGTGTGCAGTGTGTTTAAGTGGCTCTGTTGTTTTGAACAGTTTTGTAGTGTAAGGGATGTGCCCCATTAAGCTGTGGAATTGTTGTGTTTTGTTATTATACCTGGTTGTACTATTGCCGCTTTCTTTTTTCAGAAAGTTGTCTTTTGCCTTCTTTTAATTGGCTGGAAAACCTTTTTGTTTTTCAATATTAATTGGTTTTATAATTCAGTTATCTTAATGTCTTTTTCCCCTGTTTATTTAACCTTTTTGTTACTTACAACAGCACATTTACCTCAACTGACCTTCATAAACAAATTGTAACATTTTATTTAATAGGCCGCTGTGCCAGCTAACAATATAGTTTGTGGTGGAAAAAGAGGAAAAGAGAGGATTTTAGCCAAATATATTGCACACCCTCTCATTTGATTATTTCCAAGAAAAAAATTAATATCTGCTTATTTAGAATCAGCCTCAACCATATAAATATCACCATTTGTATTTGCTAAATATATTCTATTTGGATTCCTGTGAACATAGGAGAGCCTTCTGATCACCATCTCTTCTGTACCTCCACCAAAAATATAATAAGTTACGTACTTTATATTCTAAATGCTTATCTCCAGACTTTCCTGTATATTCATGTTGAAATGATGTATAGACACATGTAATGGCACACCTTGTATATTCCCTGGTCGCAGCCATTGTGAGTGCTCTCCATGGTATAACTTCTCAGCACGCCCATCTCCCTCCACACCACCACCCTGGCTGTGGAAGAGCGGGACTTCTCCACCTGTGCAAATCACAATGTAGCTCAAATATGATTTGGTTGAATTAAATATATTTACATTCTGTATATAGATGTGGTTTTTCTTACCAAATAGTTGCAACTGTTGAAAGAGAAGGCTGGTGCAAGGCTATCCAAGGTCTTTGGAATGGTCTAGAAAGAGAGAGAAGGTGGTGGTTAAATGGTAAACAGAGCTGAATTTTTTGTCATTTTTGTTTACGCTAGGTTTGCTGTTAATTAAAATGGCAACTTCACAAATTCATACGAATCAAACTGAATTATTAAAGAAAGAAAACTGAACATATGTGTCATTTCTGATCAGTCATTGACTACATTTCTGTTGTTTTCAAATAATGATTCACACTGTGGTCCATAGACATTTTCTCCACTGACTGTGAAGAGTTTAAGCATGTGATTTCAGTTTTGACCAATGCAAATAAAAAAGAACAAAGAAGTTTTATAAATTATATATATCCAGTAGAGCTATTTTATGCATGCACACAGAAGCTCACGCACACTAACACACACTGAATAGATTTTCTTTAGTCATAATACAGTGCTAAAAACACAGATGCTAAAAATAAACCAACTAAAACAGAAGTAAAAACTAATTGTTTTCTGCTTATCTAATTTTTTAACTGTATTATAACTGATGTTTTGGCAATATTGCTTATCTGAAATGCATGTCAATAAAGTTACTCATAAATGGATCGAGTGTGAGTGTATGTGTATGTGTATGTGTTACCCTATATCCAGGGTCCTCTTTTAATCCCATAGTGTTAACAGAAGAGCCAGACTGCCAGAGGGTCTCCTTCAGACTGCAGCCGTACAGGAATACATTCTTCTTTCTGGAGTGGCCGTGGTAGTCACAGAAAACCTGGAAGACACACAGGAAGTGAGACAGAGCTTTGTAGGGCTTCATTAAACATCCTGGTAATAAAATGTAAGGCATTTGAGAAGCATCTCAAATACAGTTCCCTGGTTTCTGAAGATATTTCATCTGGAATTATTCAATGAAATGATAGCTGCTGTAATGAAATCTTTGAATTTGTAACTCCAAACCTGATATATGAGATCAGTATAATCCAGGTTATGTACTTTAAAGGTCCCATGTCATGGCCATTTCTACTGATCATAATTCCATTGTTGAGGTATACTAAAATAGATTTATATTGTGCAATTTTCCAAACTCACATTGGTTTCTCATACAGCATCTCTGTACAGTATGTGTATTCACTCTCTGTCCTAAACGGCTTGTTGGAGCTCCTGCCCCCCCCTCCCTTTGAGCCCAGTGGCCGTCTGCGAGACAGCGAGACACAGCGAAACCCAGCCCGAAACACACACACACCCGCAGCCTGCTGGGAGTTTGTGTGTGTGCTCAGGCTGAGTTCCGCGGTGTCTCGCTGTCTCGCCGACCCCACACCAGTGAGCCAGCTCACAGTGTCCCGCTCCTCGCAGCAGCGAGCCTCGCAACGTCCCACCGAGTGTGTGTGTGTGAGGAAGTCCGCAGATTGGTCCAAACGTAACGGCTCCGCGGACGTAACGTAACGGCACTATACCCAAATACGTCAGAGAAATCTCCAACGAGGCGTTCTGGGGCAGCATAGACAGGTCTTTGCTGTGTTAGAGCTTTACTCGCTACAGGGTGTACTTTGAGGGTTTGTGACTCTGCAGACCGTTTACATGCATAAAAAGCTACATAACACACAAGGGGACGGGTAATAACCGGAAAAGCATGACATGGGACCTTTAAAAACATTTTTTTTTTTATCATTTTAACTTAATTCTAGTATCTATCAATTAATTTAAATTGATGATTGGGTTCACTTTAGTTGGAGTTACTCAATTCAATATTCAGAGCATTAGTTCAAGGTTCAAGGTTTTTATTTTGTCATACGAACATAGCTACAGTGTAGTTATGACGATGAAAATCTTAGGTCACAGGCTCCTCCAACCATGCAACACAATAAAACAGATAAACAGAAACATATAGTGCCAGTAAATAGTAAATACAGAAAGAAAAATAGTTGAAAAAAGTGAAATAGTGAAATAGTGCAATAAGAGTCTATATGCAAGTTATTCGAATGTGATATATTAGGTTATATATTATACATTAATATAGCAGAAAACTATTTGCTATGTAAAGATATATTGTAGTAATGTCTGCCAGAGCAGGGAATGAAGTCTTTGTTCCTAGTATCCCAGTTTCTCTGTGATTTTCTTTGTTTTTGTTGGCAAGCCCGCTGCGTGTGAATGCTAGAGCATGTCAGTCTTGTGTGTGGCTAGCTAGTGGCCGCCACTTTTCACTATGCTCATACCGCTGATAACTCCATCCCATGACTTTAGAGTGGAACTAGGACATCCTGCCTCCTTGTCCTTGACACTTTCCTTGTGTTTAACACTGTGCGCAGAGTAGTTTCAACTGTTTTGCTGCTAGCAGTGTTAGCTGTTAGCACCATTAGCTGCTAGCCCCTGGCTAAGCCATGTTCACCGTGTGGAGACAATACCTCTGCTCTGAATTTGGAAAATAAAAGCTTTAAATTAGTGTGTAAGCTATTATCCTTCGCCCCCAAGAATTGGACAGGTAACAAAGGGAAAATTGTCTGAAATACACAAATTATACAAATGACCTATTTTCGGTTAGAAAATAGTGTTTTTTGTCGAACAAGTATATACTCCTGCCGAAAATATATGTGATTATATTCTCAATGTCACTGTTCCTGAGAAAAGCAAACAACCCCCCTCTCTCATGTGCGTGATTCACTAGACACTGTTGGAACAGCACTTCAGTTGTTTTTCTGGTTATATATTAGAACAGTCTCCAAGAGCCTCATGTTTTTCATGTGCGGATCACCTGCTGGAAAGATGTTGCTAAATATTTTTGAAAGAGCACAAGCTTTTCGCTGTTTGTCAGGGTACAGCAACGGTTGGCAGTTAATTACTTGAATAAGCCTCATCCCATTATATTTCAGTATTGGGAAGACATACAAAAACACCTACATCTTTCAGCTCTGTTTGGCTGAATAATTGGCTGCAGGTATTGTGAGGGAAACTTATAACAATCAGTAATTCATTTTGTTTCATTAGTTTCCCATTGTTTTGAACACTTTTTTTTTTTAAAACTGTCAATGTTAGTGGAATCTGATTTATTTACTGAAATTTCCAAAAGTTAAAGGTGGGGTAGGTAAGTTTGAGAAATCGGCTCGAGATTTTTATATATTTTTTTGTTGTTATATTCCATGGAATGCTCTTAACATCCCGATAGCAATGAATATCTTAAGTGCTTTGACAAAAAATCCATAAAAAAATGTCTGTACATCTGTGGAAGCTGTAGCGCTGTAAAAAGCACGACCAATCATTTTAGCCGGCCCGGCTAAAATAACTGGATGGCCTACCTGCCTGTCAGCCTTCCATCTGTGCACAAATCTGTGCCCTCATTGGTCATGTGCGCGTTCGTGTGTGTTGGAGGAGGGGCTCTGTAAGGAAGTGGCAGATTTTTTCCGGCTGTGTATTTTCAAATTCTAGCGCACTCGAGCTGGTTTCTCCAAAATTACCTACCCCACCTTTAAGGAAACAGTATTAGAGCGTTTTTTACAATTAGATAGAAATTAAGAAAATGGCGGAGACTGACTAACTTGTTTTAGTTCACTTATTCTGTTCCAAAAAACTTTTCTTGTTACTTTCTTTTTTATGTTAGGGGTATGTTTGAGTTACAAGCAATTTAAACTGCTTCAGATGTGTAAGGAAACATTGGATTGAAGGTTAAGGACATTTGAAAGAGTTAGATGTTCAGATTGATATCACTCTTGAATAAAGTCTTTGTGTTGTGCTTAGCCTAAAGACTGGAAACAGGGAGAAACATCTGCCCTTTCTGTGTCCAAAGTTGAGAGATACATAGGCCAGGCCCTCATCCACTCACTAATATCATCTATTGTGCTGAAGATTTAATGCATTTACAAACCGAAACACTATAACCATTCAATCTGATTTCAGGGGAAAGCTGGAGAGATTTTAGAACTGATGTGACCACAATATCTTCGGATAAATGACATGTAGTTTAAAGGTTCACATGTCTCACCAGTGGAGTCCGTCCTATACTGTTGAGGTAGTAGAGGAAGCCCTTGGTGTGATAGATGGTTGGACTGAGGACGGGGTCTGGTTTACTCCACTGACGATTCAGATCCTCACCGTTCAGATCACAGCGATTCCTGCAGGGACACACCACAGAAGAGAGAGGGCATGTATTATGAGGTTTTTGAATGAAGTTCTTGGAGCAATGAACTGAAAAAACCAAGAGGATGCTGAAGACTAATCTGTACAATACTAAAGGTTTAATTAAAGGAGGTACTCGATTATTATTCTATTCCATCCACTGCTTGTCAGTGGGTCCCTCTTCAGGCCTCCCCACACTCACGTGCCGTTGATGACTCCGTCGGGGTTGAGCATGGGGATGATCTTGAAGATGAAGGCCTCCCTCAGACTCTGGGCCACCGGGTCACTGCTGCACAGAAACTCCAGGGTGCCCTTCATCACCCAGCTGGCATTGGACTCTCCTGGGTGGACACGGCATGTTAGCACGATGCAGGGGCGATTACCTGGACAGGGACAGAGACACACCATTAAGTAAAAAATAATTTCAGAGTGGAAATGATGGGCTGTGTATGTATAATGAAAACATGTTTTCAACAACACTTGTCACTATTTTCCAAAGCTGATTATTAATCTGTACTTTTACAGTTTTTAACGCAGCTTAACTTTAGTTCTGTAGGTACGTTTTTTTAGATCTTATTGTTATTAGACTGTAACGTCCAATTATTGTTTCCTGTCAAGGCCTCTACACACCGGCCCGACTTTGGGAGTCAGAGGCCGTCCGAAGCCGTCAGAGGCAGTCGGGCATTCGCGTCGCACTACTCAGGTTGGTGTGTCGTCTCTTTACGGCACATTTTCAACCCTCCCGCCTCCTCCCGCGCCGATTCAACATGTTGAATCGGCCGCGGGAGGCCAAAGAACGTCGGGACAAATCAATCACTCTGATTGGCTGTTCAGCTTAGCGAATCAGTGCATCAGAAGTGAAGCGGAAGTGAGGGACCAAAACAAACGATAAGAAGGCACACACAGACGGCTAATCTTCCTCATTTTCATCTCACCCGGACGCAAGAGTTTCTTTTTTATCATGACGGCATGGAATGAAGAAAGTGAAGACCAACTGATCAACTGCTTATATTACTAAGTCTGTTCTTCTTCTCTCGGTGTATAAAACGCAGTCTGTCTTCCGGTTGTTGCCTCTTTTGAATGACGAATACACACTACCGCCGCCTGCTGGTAAGGAGAGTTAATCCCACTCGTCGGCTGAAGTATTTGCGGTGTGTTCGTAGGCGGGCGGCTTTATCCGACGAAGCCAACGAAGCCCGACGTAGCTGACGTAAAAGTCGGGACGCCTTCGGTAAACGTTCTTTGGTCTCAGGTTGGTGTGTAGAGACCTTCACAGATAATGGCACACCCTTCTTTACACTTGTATTGGTTTGTTTCTACAAAAATACCTTTGGAAGGTATGTTTATTAGACCCCTACTTCAAGTAAAGCAGGTTGCGATTACAGAAATAGAAAAAAAAGCAAAAGCCTTGTCTTTTAGTAATTCAGTTCAGTTGCTGTTATGTTCACTCTAAAACATACTACAACAAGATGCAGGCTATCATGCTTTCCCTCCAATTAATAATATTATTGTTTGCATTTATATTCAAGGGAATTACTTTAAAACAATTAGATACTCAGACAGAGAGCTCCACTTGAACAGACTCAGACTTGTTTTTTGTGTTTCCAGTTTTATTTTGAGAAGTTTTCTCTCCTTGTGTCTTGCCTGCTTTGACTTCCTGTCTTTGTGTTTTCCCGCCGTTGTGATGATCTGCCCCGTCCTGATTCTTCCCACCTGTGTGTAGTCACCAGACAGCCGCCCTTGTGTTTTTGCCTGCCCCATGTGTGCCTTGTCAATGGGATTTGGGTCTGTGTTTATATATGCCTGTCTTTCCCAGTGTTCTCTTTCAGCCCGTCGTCAATGTTTCCCATTGCTTGCAATGTTACCTGTGATTTTCACATAAGTTAACTGTGAATTCGCTTCCTGTGTTTCTCGTGCCATCCCAGTTTATTTCTTGTTCTTGTTGTTTGTGCTTTTGTTTTGTGCTACCTTAGCCAGCTCCTTTTAGATTTTTGTTTCGCAGTGTATTACATCAGCTTTATTTCAGCATTCTGCTCCATCCATACCCTGTGACAGGAGGCTTCTGTCAATTTTATGACTGAGAACTAGAGAAATCAAAGAGTTCCGGAAAAAAAGAATGTAAAAAAGCACAAAGTGACACAGGAACCATCGTACCCCAGCTCCAGCTGCCTGAAGGTCATGCCTGTCTTGCTAAATGGCATGATGTCTGATAATGAACAGCTCTCAGAGACGAGCTGTGATTGCAGTGAAAACTTTTTCAATTTGAGACAGGAAGTAGGCTTCCCTCCTTCCGTTCTGAAAGAAAAGCTTGTATGTTGAAGAAAAACATCAACGATAAGGCACAGAACTTAGTTTTCACCATCATCATGATGCTTTTTAACACAGGAGAAATGAGACATCTAAGTTGACCAATCACAACAGAGCCAGCCAGCTAACCAATCAGAGCAGACTGGGCTCTGGTTTCAGACAGAGGGTGAAAAGAGGTGCTGCAGCACAGGCTGTA
Source organism: Dissostichus eleginoides (assembly GCA_031216635.1). Classification (NCBI taxonomy): domain Eukaryota; kingdom Metazoa; phylum Chordata; class Actinopteri; order Perciformes; family Nototheniidae; genus Dissostichus; species Dissostichus eleginoides. Next base: position 33,961,116 of record CM062273.1, on the reverse strand, counting down.
TGAGAAAAATAAAGAGCTTTTTGAACATTAACGCATGCATACTGTACATGTCACAGAAGAGGCGCAAAATACTAATATGAACCGAAAACTGAGCATCATATGTCCTCTTTAAGAGTTTACAAACTCAAATAAACTTCAAATTCAAACATTTGTATTCAATAAGTTGCCCACAGCTCTATACTCTGACCTAGCTACTTGTATTAGCATGTTCATTGGCATACCAAGGAAGGGGACACACACACATTATCCCTCAGGTATAAAGAAGCCACACAGTCACAGTCAGATCTCCATAAGCATAGCAGGGAGTTGTGTTCTCCGTCAGAAGGTTAATTGCTTTGTTTAACGGAACCTCACACAGAGGAAAATGTCCTCTCCACTCCACCTAAAGGCCAACACTAGAGATCAACAAAAACACCCTGAGCAAGAATGGGATTCGGCGAACTGAATCAAATCGATGTGGAGTGCAAATTGGGCTACGAGAAAAGACAAACACCGAGGGGAAGAGGGTGAAATGCTCGTGTGAGAAATCTACAGCTGGGTCACCAGTTGAAATGAGCCCTTACACATCCCCCAGTCAGGGGTTTTCAAAGTGTGAGAAGGTGAGCCTCCCCTCAGAGAACATAAGAACAGCCGCGCCCCCCCTCCCAATTATTATTGCTATTATTATTATTATTGTTGTTGTTGCTATAATGCAGGGGTATTCAATTGCATTTCGAAGAGGTCCAATAAGAGAAAATGTAATTAAATGCTCTGTTTTCGCTGTCTACCTTTCTCTTCTTTGAGCACGCCATTTAAAATTACTCCGACTGTTTCTCTCTTCTTGTCTCGTCTCTGTTTGTGTGTTTGAATCTATCGTGCTGACTCACTGACTGCACCGATTTGATTGGCTGAGTAGCGTCACCTCCTTAAAACATTAAACAATAACTTTTTAAAACCTTTTTATCTTTATGTTTTAAACATATTTTAACATTTTTAACATTTTCAACATCGTGGATAAATCCTTATATACTCCCGGCAACACACTGAACGTCAACTTTGCCTCCTTATGACTCACCCCTACTTTAGTGGGAACAATGAGTCTGCGTCTTTGATGCGCACAGGCGGATGATGCGGGGATGCAATGTAGACAGGAATAAACGCAGATCATCCCCTGGCTGCAGCCTTGACCGGTACTTGCTTTTGATCAAAGTCAATGCAGAAAACCCGCACTCACACAGGTAGGTGGAGGTGGAGGTGAAGGGAATGAGCACTTTTACAGCCTTTTTGGCGAGGTGGGGGAACTCGGTCTCCACAGGGCGGACTGTCAACGGCCCTTGACGACCGGCCGTTCTGTGATTCTCCAGATTCTACAGAGGACCAGTCCGCCCCAAGTGACACACGTTTTCTGCCAGACGCTGTCTCCTCTCTCACTTTAGGTAACTTCACTAAAAATCGATCCATGTTGCCGCTCGCATAAAGTTAGCTGAAGTTAACTAGCTAGATTTCACTGTTTCTCGTTATTATTTTTTGACGCTGCGCCTCCCCTGAAGCTCTCTGGCGCCCCCCTGGGGAGGCGCGCCTCACACTTTGAAAACCGCTTCCCTAGTGAATATTAATGCCAGTTGAATTTCTGTCTGTGTTGATGACCTGTGTTTACTGGACGTATCAGAGGAAGCATTTTACATTCCGAGGACATTGTTTCATATTAAAATGCATGAGCATCAATGGTGAAATCAAGTAATTATGTTCAATGCCTGAAGCGCTGATGGCTTTTGGAGCATTTTGGGGAAAGGGAGAAGATAAAATGGCATAATTGCTATGCACAAATGCCCTGTGTGTAATATCAGCTATGCAAGTCGGGTATTATATTATGCTTATGTAGATATGCTATAATGAATCTCATATGGTTTCCCCTAAACAAATGATTTCTTCATATTTCCAACTGCTAAGGATCACTGGCTTTCAATTAAGGAGTGAAAACAAACAAAGAATGGGGTATCTGTCTCTGTCAGTATGCATGGCTGCTTCCCACACACACACACCTGAACACACACACACACACACCTGAACACACACACACACACACACACACACACACACACTACTCACGGAGCTGGTGCATGTCTCTCCAGCTCCGGCTGGCAGGACAGGCAGTGATGGTCACCACTGGGCACGAGTTTCCAGCCAGAGTGCTGCAAAGAACTTGCTGCTGGAAAAACACCTTGGTAGGATCCACTGACCTCTGCAGCAGCTTCAGGTTAGCCTGAGAGACACAGAGCAGACCCTGAGTGATGGTTCTGTATCTTATTGTCTTTTATACAAATGTATATTTATTAGGGCTGTCAACTTTGATCCGTTAACGCACCTAATTAATCTGAAAACCTCAAACCAAATTAATCAAATCATCAAGTTTGATTACAACTCCCTCCTGGAATACCAACGCAGAACTGAATCGCATGGCAGTGAAAAGACAAAGACAGCGTGGAAATTGTTACACGCTACATGTATTTCACTAACGAGAGACCACTGTAAATCAGTAAGAATCATAACAGGGTTTTTTACTTTGTTTTAACATCTCAGCTTAGTTTTGAAGATGGCTGAATTATTGGCATGAAGTCCGACAATTTCCGACATTAAGCTAAAGCATCGACAAAGCTGCTGTCACAGAGAGCCGCTGTGATCACCCTCTGTATAATGTGTGCTACACAGGGTGTATTATCTCTGCTGCTATCATACTCTGAGCATATCTGGGACCCTTTGCACTATCTCACACTCCTGTGCAACTTTAAGAAACTGGCGCATGCTTCAGCAAAATGCCTTTCCTCAGTTTTCACCACACCTAAAGCTAACAGTAAAGTTGCCACGAGGTAGATTTGTCTTATCAGTCTGTCATGCATTTCTGTATTACAACATCACAGTCGCACCCCAAAATACAAATAAATAATACTGAGATGAATCATTATTAATCACAAGATTTATTGGTGATTAACGCGATAACATTATTTTCGATGAGACCACTAATATCTATGTAATATATAAAACGAATTGGTTTACCATACATATTCTGACAGAAGCTTAATGGTGTTTATGGCCATCATAAGGAAGCATTTGTACATATCTGAAAAAAATATATATTTGTGACAACCAAATGATTAACGCTTTCATGGTTCTTCATAGACAAAAACGATTTGGTTTTGTTTTTAAAAGTATTTTTTGGGCATTTCAGGCAGACAGTGGAGAGACAAAAATAAATTGGAGACATGGGGACAAATGTCCCGTGGCTAGACTTTAAACTGGCAAATTGATGTGGTGGTTTTATTTAAATATTAAAAGTCATCAGATGATGAATTTATGGCTGGATGGGCGGATGTATGGGTTGGTGGATGGATGAAAGATGGTCAAATGGATGGATGGATTAGTGGAAAGATGGAAGGATGGATTGAAGGATGGTGATGAGTACCTTGAGAGCAGAGTACGTGTAGGGATAATGGTAGGCCAGGTAGCAGACGTCTTCACTGTGTTTGAAGGTGATGGTAAAGGTCAGAGTATAAAAGGTGGTTCTCCTTCTGCCCCGAGCTGGACAATAGTGGTTTCTGGAGGAGAATAACAAAGAGTAACTTATATGTGTAGCTAAAAGGTCATTCTCTAGTAGTGTATGAAGGTCTCTATCTTAAGCACTGGGCTGAGTAAATGGTGCGCAGCAATTTATTTAAATGACACATCTAACCAAGATGTTGTTGAGTCCTATATAGTTTCTATATGTTTTTTATAGTTGTATTTTTCTGTTTATAAGATAAATTAGATGTAAGAATAGTTCCATTCTTGACATATGTGAGTTTATTAATATATTTATTACACTGTATTCATGACATTACAAGTAAACTCACAGCATATGGATAAAAATAGCGCATTTGCAGCTCAAACAGCTTATCTCCCAGGAGACTAAACAGAAATGGGGGCTGTTACATAAACTATTTACCACACATTAAGTTATTAGAGATTAAGTTGCATCCCTTATCTGTACTGAACCCACTCCTGGCAGTCTGATTTAGTCACACCATAAGATTGGATGACCAGCATTTTGTTAAAAGTAATGACATTTGGACTGCAGCTAGAGAGGAAACACATTAAATGTGTGCATTTCATTCATACCTGTAGTAACAAATCTCAGTCCCAGACCTGACCCAGTGTGGTCTTCCTTCCAGAGCTTCCCTTACAGAGTACAGCACCGGCTGCATTCCTGCAGAACACACACACAATTGATGGAGGTGTATATGAACTTGCTGAAAGACATTTGAGGTGTCACGGGTCAGGAGGAAAAGCTGTTGTATAGTAATGAGAAGGTTAAGGGTTATATGTCTGGCAACCTGCCACAGGTTATGAATGTGTGTGTGAATTTGTGAACATTGGCTTGGCATTTTTTGTGGTCAGTAGACTTAAAAATTGACATACAAACACAGTCCTAACCCTATGAATAATGGACTACCACCTTTATTTTCTCGACCTTCCCTATCTTCTACACTGTTATTTTGATAGCAATATTAGAATAATTTTATACAGGGTTTGAAATTAAAAATTCAGCAAACCTGCAGATCTTTCAGTCAGTTTTTACCAAAAGGCAGCTTCACTCAAAAATAACTCTTAAACTCATCTTACAAATGTTAAGCTTAACACATTAAATAAGGGATATAAAGTGTTGGTACTGGGTAATTGGATTACCTATAAAAACATATCCGCCGATTTACATACGTCTCTTTCCCAATGTGAGTCAATAGGACAAATTATTTTTGGGGCCCAATGACGTCACGTGATATAGAAGTTGTAGTACCACTGTTTGGCGACTATGAACATTTGCTTCAACGCCTGGCGGTCTTCCTTGGGGCTTGGTTAAAGAACTCTTCATGTTTTTTCAAAATACTATGAAGCATGGTGACCTCGTAGCCACGAGCCAAACTCCCCTCAGTAACCTCTGTGTTTTTCTCTGCTGGCTTTTAACCCTGGGCTCGAAAATATCCACTGTTCGTGATTTAAAAAACCATCAAATCCCAGAGGGTTAAAACTTGATAGTTAGATTACGTTCTTTCCTGTCAGCACATTGCACTCTTTCTGGGCAAAGAGGATGTTTTTGTTCAATGGCATATAGACTATTTTGGAAGAGATATCCTTTCTTCTATTCATTCACCTCTTCCTAAGAAGAAACTGATTTCCCAAGGGACGTTAAAAAGAGCAATTTTCCAGTACAAAGGGCATTGTATGAATCAGTGTGTTGTATGAAGAAGTGAGATTGCTACTGGAGATACAGAGTGTGTTTTTCAATCCCTTTGTCTGTTTGTGTACTTAGTTGTAATGGATGGTCTATTATGGTAGGAACCACTGCTGAGCCTGTAGAGGTGTGTGTGTGTGTGTGTGTGTGTGTGTGTGTGTGTGTGTGTGTGTGCGACACAAAATAAACTTTGATGAAGGGTTTTAGTGTTGAAGACACTATGAGAGATATAGAGGACATGCTCATACAGCCTTGTGTTTTTAGAGTCCCAGTGAATGATGTCTCCTCATGTCAGCTCTATACATGTCAAATATGTAGGCGCATCACCAATGAAATAAATACAGGACAAATTGAACATGGAGAAAAAAATGATTCAGATTTAACACCGCTTTGTCAAACAAACATCAAATAGAACAATATTACATTTACTCTTGCCTTTCCCGCCTCTGATGTATCAGTAGGTATGTGTTTGTCTGACTTCACATCACCACGACTAAGCTAAAGGCAGCTAATGTTCAGCGTGATGACATTTATTTGTCTCTTTAAGTCACTTGTAACCAACCGCTGTCTTTAAGACATATAGAGAAGTGGCATGCAGTTTTTGCCAAGAGTACTAGTAGTAGCTGAGAACTAGTAGCTGATGAAAACTAGTAGTAGATGACAACTAAAGAGTGTCCAGTTTTGCAACCAACCTTGATATAGTTTGAAATTTGAGCACAGCGGGGCGTAAGAGGGTCTGAGGTAATTTGGACCAATGACAATAAACCTTCCATAAAACTCTGGCACTGCATTATTGCCAGTTAGAAAACTTGTGTTCACCACAAACACAATATTTGGGAATACCAAATTAAATACTTTTCAAGTTTGGCATTAACATTTATTTAACAAATTAACAAGTGTCACTTATTATTACTTTTCAATTCAACCCTTCTCACCATAGTTGAACTGGCTGTTGCTCTTCTCACAGTTGATGACATTGAAACGGTAGGGGGTGCCTGGGACCATGTTACTGACTTCAAAGTAAAACCACTGCATGTGCTGGTTACAGTTAGCATCCGCGTTCAGTATGAGGTCATATTCATATCTGAAGAAGAGAGGAAAAGCGACGATAATGAGTGGAAAACACTGAGCCAGGACTGTGTAGAAGTGAAGAAGAAATGTATTTACCTTCGGACCTGAACAGCCTTCCTTAGGTTCCCACATTCAAACTTAGAGTAAAACCTCAAGGAATCAGATGGACACTGAAGACTGAAGGAACAAGAGACAAAGAGGACCAAAATTATTATTTCGCCTCCCATTTGGGCAAAGAATAAAGACAAATGTGAAAGCAAAGGCTTGATGAATGTTGTTTCTCCGATCTTGTTTGTGTTGTTGCCTACCTGCTGTCTTCCAGGTCAAACACTACCTGGTCGATGATGTCGTCAGGATTCAGGAAACGTTGGACATCTTCAAACACTTTCTGTCTGACAAAGACAAGCACATGCAGAAACAAACGTTAACATTGAGAAGGTTCGGTAAAAAGTTATCCAGCAGTGGGGGGGGTCCCACTGGGTTATCAAGGGAGTTTCAGATGTTAATAGAAGAAGACATACGTTTTGGATGATTTCTAAGCAGTCAGCACTCAATAACCGTACATCCCATAGTTCTCTATGCTCTCTGAAAAAGTGTTGTTTCAACTGGAATTGCGGAGAGCGTAGTGCCCGGAAATTACATTAATTGCTTGCTAAAAGACATTTCAAATAACTCTAGGGAGGGATTTTTCTGTGTTTTATTAAACACATGTTGTCTCCATTAATCCCACACAAAATTATTTGAAGATTTTGGGTTAGTGTTTCGGTAGGAAATCCAACTTTCACCTATGGTCATGAGCTTTTGGAAGTGACCAAAAGTTAGTGATTTGGCATACTGGATTGTAAAAAGTTGCTGGGGAGAGGGAATTCTGCTAGGCCTTCTGTTACCATGACCTGCCAATGGGATGGACACTAGAGTCATTGATAAGGAGTTTAAAGTCCTTCTTACGAAAACCTCCAAATGGTCATTTTAGGCATTTCTTCTTGTGGGGTCTGTGTTGATTTTCCCTTTTAACTTTAACTTGTGCTGCCCCTTTGAAGAGGCTCGGCAGAGTTTTGCACTGTGTGAGAGGGTTATGTGTGAGAACTTTAAAACAATGCGCAATGCTAATCCCATTAGGATGTGTATGGGAAACTCAGGGTGTTTCTCAATGTCCAGGAAGGCGTCCTAATTTCGAGGCTGCACATGTGCATCCTCCGCGGTCTTAAAATCCCCACAATGCTTTGCGCACGGACCAATTTCCAAAATCTTTGGCGGAAATCGCGCTCCATTTAAGGCGGGGCCTCGCATATGACGCACACCTGCACACCTGTAAGCCTGTTCCACCATTCTTCGTTTTCCGAGGCAAGGAAGGATTCTTGCCTCGCTTCTGAAAGACCTGACTCGGAAGACATGTCCTACCAAGGAAGCGTCCTCGACATTGAGAAACACCCTCAATGTTTAGTTAGCATCAATGCTAACCAGTATTCAACTGTAAAACTGTATACAATGCTTGGAAAACTTGATGATGATTAATGATTGAGTCTTTGTTAATGTGTCAACAGTATAAGCGAATATAGAAAATTAGCCCCAATCTCAGCAGTTTTACTATAATATTCAGTGTCAACTCAGAGTCCATTAAACATTTTTTGCAGTTTAGCTCCATTATATACAGTTCTATAATTAATTTGAAAAATGTTTGATGAAATCAAAATAGTCTCAAAGAAGACAGAAGGGGTACACTGGAGGACAAGATTTGGGTTTGAAATGAGACAGAGATTGAGGGTCCTTCACATTAGAATAATTATATTCTGTACCCGAGACAGTTTACTCACAAAGCAAAACAAACCTGACAAAAATGGCATCAACATTAGTTCTATTAGGGACTGCCAACTCAAAACATTTTTTATGTAAGTGCCAACAGACTGGCAATTTAATCAGAGTGAAATTGCATCCTTAACATTTTCTAAATGTCAGCGTCTGTTGGTCTCTTGAAAGTGCTGAGGAAGTGTCTGTGAGGAGCGTTATCTCTCTCTCGTACATACACAGATATAACCAGCACATTCTAAAACAAGACAAAAGGTTTGAGTGACTGAGGTTAGCCCACATTAACATCAGGGCAGAACACATTTGCATTAGGAAGTGGGCTTTTTACTAACACTAAAGGTTGGAGCAAATGCATTTCAGTTAAAGAACAAGTCTGGTGATTTTTCTTTTTCTATGCATATGTAAACAAATTTTACATTGTTAGAAACTCATCAATAAGCACACAGTTGCACTGGCTCACATGTTCCTTCATTACACCAACACACACACTTTACTTTATTTTCACTCAATCCCACACACATCCTGCTGCCACAAGTTATCACTACCAAATATAAAATCCTCCACTTTAAATAGTCCCCAACAATAGCCCTATTTCATGCTGTTTAAGTTACATTTAATGAACAAAGTAATGAGCAGCTGTTTTAGGGAACTACTGAGTGCTTTTTAAAAATAAAACTATGTATGTGAGGGAATTCTAAATATGTATGTCTCCAGTATGATCCAGTGGCATTGGAGCTTAGACCAATTGTAGTTTGTTTTTGCTCTGTAGCATTCAGTTAGTTTTGAGTCTGTTTATTCGGATGTTTTTCTGTCATGGTCTTATGTTTGAGTTTACCTGTCCCCAGTGAACTTTACAGAGAGAGTGGTGGTTTAACCTAGGATTAATCTACACGTTAGATGTTTGCTAACATATAAAATAATCAGGTATGTATACAAGTTGGTATTGAGCCATATATGTTAAACTAATGTGTTACCGGCCTAACAAATTAACCCTCCTGGTAACCCTCTAAATATGAGAATGTAAAGTGTGACAATTACTATAAAATCTCACTGATTGACCCTAACATTAGAAAAAAAAAAGATCTAGACAGTGTTTTTTATTTGTATTTATTTTAAGTGTATGATAGGAAAATACATGGAATATCTTAAGAGACTTGGTGGCAGGAGATATTCTGGTGTCACCATTCCAAAGGCTTATTGTTGCTTCGCCATCTAACACATTCCCTCCTGCCAAGATTAGCATCCCAATAAAGGTTTGCTAGTGCGTCACATCCAAGTATTTACAACTGTTCCCATACAGTTCATGTGGGCAGAGGGACTATAAAAACATTCCTTTTTTGGAAGGTAACATGTCCACTGAAGGCTGAGAGACAACAGAAGAGTCAACCCAAGAGTCTCATACGTTTAAGTGGCAAATTTGAGATAATAGTTCCCTAACCAGGGAGTGACTGCCTCCTTTGCTCTGTGACAATAATACAGCCACTACCGATTAAAGTAAACCCCATCCTTTCCTCAAGCACCACTGTTATCTCAAATGTGTCACTTCACGTATGAGACTCAGGAGATATTTGACTCTTCTGTTGTGTGTTCAGGCTAACCCTAACCAGGAAGTGACTTTCTCCATTGGCTCACAAGTTGGTTAGGCTAACCCTAACTCTATCCAGACATGGTCTGACTTCTGGTTGATCCAATACACATCAATGAACATTGAATCATATGATATCTTTGTATTGTCAGCGATTTAAAGTCTTAGTAGTTACCAGTTAGAATCGAAAGAACGGAAAAAAAAGTTGCTCAGTGCGAAAGAGAACCATGGTAAACATTGGCTCTTATTCAATCCATTCAGCTTAAGGAGTTGCGAGGTCTGAAAAGTTATACCTAAGCTAACTCTAACCCTAACCCCAGCTGCCACGGCGACGCTGATATGGTTTCCTCATGGTGAGTCGGATTGTCTGTTGCAACCCTGCAACATGCAGTTACTAAACCTTGTAGTTGAGATCAACATAAACAAAATGTGGCACACGCAATCAGCATAGAGATGAGGAGGGCCACATTAAAATGCAAAGCACAGGGTTTTAGAGTGTTACATAAACATCCCTCCCCTGTGTCATCAGCCCCTTACATCTGTGTAAGACACATACATAATGGACAAATGCTCCTTGTATGCATCATGTTTAATTACTGCATGTGTGTTCACAGACCAAACTGACAGGGCCACTTAAACATGCATTGAAATAATCTAGTATGTATAGATCTGTTGAACCTCTGATCTCATTACTACTATGCATTGCTTTATGAAGACAGATAACACACTAAAGATAGACACAGGGGTGATGCAGAGAATGTAATGGACAAAAGAGAAGCAAAACACAAGGATAATGAAGGGAAGAAATAAGAGAGACACTCACAGAGACCAATTTGAACAAGAAGCAGACACATAATTGGACTATCATGGCTGTCACACCTACTGGTGGAAGGGAAGATTGCGTAATAAAAGAACCAATTGGGAAATAATGAAATCTGACAAGACTGTACGAGTGTGGGAAAAACATCCGAGAGAAAAATACTCCTTAACCAGCTCATGAGTCTCCCAAAATAAACTATAACCAATTCTTTAGATGTTTTATTGACAAGGGTAAACAGAATGTAACAACCTAAAAAATGTGACAGGTCCGGACTCCCATGCGATCCAATAGTAGGACAACATTAGCAACACATGGTATATTTTGGTTGTCAGCGAACTAGAGTCTTAGTTGTTTCCAGTTAGTAAGTAAAGATCAGAAAAACGAGATTGACAGCAGGCTACTGTTCTCAGTGCTAAAGGAGACCAGACTAAACATTGGTTCTTCTTTTATTCATTTGAGTCAACTGCAGGAGTTAGAAGGACTTAAGTCATGCCCAGGCCGCCAGTTGTCTTCCTGACAAGTAATTTAAAGCTACGTTTAGCTAGTTAGCTTACTGGGAATCTACACAAACTGAGATTTCCCTTTCATGTAATGTGTTATATACTGTAAGTGTTTGTGCATGTAAATGGTCTGCAAAGGCTAAAATCCCTGTGTTCCCTCCAGAGGGAGCTTCTCTTCCACACACTTCCCCCCCTCCTTTATTTACTTCCGTAACCTATTGAAATCAGTAAGTAACACTCGCGCTTCTATTGGCTGGTGCTCCATCATCTGGGCTAAGGGGCGGGACATCTCTAAGCGGTTGACTCATCGCAACACAGCCAGCTAACCAATCAGAGCAGACTGGGCTCTGGTTTCAGAAAGAGGGTGAAAAGAGGTGCTGCTGCACAGGCTGTATGAAAAAAAATAAAGAGCTTTTTGAACATTAGAGGTGAACAATTCAAACATGAACCTGAAAATGAGCATAATATTTCCTCCTTCATGAAATAAACAGGTTCTAGGGATAAGGTTAGCAACATCAAGTGGCCTCATGTTATCAATTGCACCTTTAAGTGCTGTATTGAGCATGCAGTACCTCTGAACATTGGGTTTACGTGGAGCCATGGGTTCATGCCCTGGTGGTGGGAGGTGACCCCAGAAATCAGGGAAAGCCAGGATGCTGAACCCTGGAATAGATTTGGTTTTGGCAGCAGCAGCGCGGTACAGCCTGGGTTCATGGTTGGGAATACAGACTCCATGTCTCGCCAATAGAGTGTCTATCATGGTACCATGGTGGGATTCTTCTGCGTCTTCCTCATCATCCAGCTCATCCCCTCTCTGACCGGGAGGGGCTTTTCCCCTTGGAAAAGAAAACAATGATAAGTGCAAACTGCGACAATAATGGCCAGATGAATGCCAAAGTGCGATCAGAAAAAACATGATTCAAGCTGCAATACAGGCTATGACGATCATAAACACGATTTTTACCACTTTTATCAGAAGGCGATCGGCAACATGACACAGACACTTCCGTTTTTAACATCCTGTAGAGGAGTAAACTTAATATCTGGGACTTGACACAATTAAGTTTCAAATGTATACAATATTATCAACATGTTGTTTATGAAAGATGCACATCTACCTGTACTACAATTAAGAGTCGCTGATTTGCCATGTGAATTGTGGCTTGGCAATAACATCATCTCTCCAGTTGGAATAGCTCAAATAGAAAAGGCCTTCAGTATAATTCTACAAACTTTCATTCCAGACATGCAGCTTTATTCTGCCAAGCTGGAATTATTCCCATAACTGCTGGTAGAAAATTAAGCTGTAGAGTAATTGCACATATTACTTCACTAATTACCCAGTGACTGAAAAAACACCACAATTACCTTCCAGAATCATCCAGAACAACACATTGAGAAAAACATGTAGCTTTTTAGATCTGATTGAGCACATTGAATATACAATGTTCTAACATTGGTCCAGTCATAGGTTCAAGGTTTTTATTTGTCATACCAACATAGTGTAGTTATGACGATGAAAATCTTAGGTCACAGGCTCCTCCAACAGTGCAACACAATAAAACATAAACATAGTGCAGGTAAATAATAAATAGTAAATACAAAAATAGTTTAAAATAGTGAAATAGTGCAATAAGAGTCTAAATGCAAGTTATTGGAATATGATATATTAGATAAATAATTTCTAAGTAGCAGCAAGATGAATGTTTCAACAGTTCAGGGACCTCATTTATAAACGGGGCGTACGCTCAAAAGATGGCGTACGCCAGTTTCTAAGCAATCTTTGCGATTTATAAAAAACAAACTTGACGGGAAAATGTGCGGTCCTCCACGCACACTCCGACCCAACCGTACGCGGTACGCACAAAAACGGGAGAGACGAGAAACTGCGACACCGTTGGCAGAAGGAAGAATGGAAAGAAATATGTGGAAATAATACCATAAATAAAATGTTACTTCTCATGTATCATATATGAAGAATTAATTTTCAAAAATTGATTAAAGCCAATCTTAAAATGATTTAACAAACGCCTGCTTGAGACTCCTCAGTGCACACAAAAACATAACTTGGAGAAATAAATAAATACGGAAATGTTATTAATCACCCCTCGATTATGTTCTCTTGTTAAGAAATGTATTCTCATAAATGATGCGGTAAGCAGAAGGACAGATTACTTTAAACTGACGCCGTTTCGCATTTCCATAGGTTGTATAGATACGAGCATGGTTTATACCATCATGTTTAATCATGTTTTGTGCCGTTCGCCAATACTTGATAAGTCGCTCGTAAAACACAGGAGGTATGGAAACTAAGAACACCATATTTGGTCAATTGTACAGCTAATATAACACAACACATTTGTTTTATTTCTTCTAACTGGTGGATAGAGTTGCTGCGGGGGGGGGGGGGTTGAGACGCACAGGCTGCAGTGAAGACGCTGCACACAGCTGATCGACAGCTGGAACACAAACCACGAAATAAAATTAAAAAAAAACTTTAGATCCAGTCGTCATGACACCACTCCGGAGGGATTCCCCGATCATTTCTTACAGTTTCTCATCATGGGGGTGTCTCCTGTCCCCGGCACAAACACACTGCCTGAGGAAGGTTAGGCTATGTGTATTTTTGTTGTCATTAACTTTTTTTGGACCACTTATTTATTTTGGTGACGATCCGACCTTCATGCTGCTACTCTGGTTCAAACTGCATCCACCAAACAATATGATTTGTCTCCACCTCCCCAAAAGAATCAAAATCTGACACGGTGTGAAATGTCTTTTTAGCCGTTCTGTCGTCATTTCCTGCGAACTTCTTCATGCAGTCAGTCAAAATGAATATTAATACGGGACGTTTCTTTGACTATTTATAGGCAAATATGGGCGTTATGTGAAGCCCGCAAAAGCTGCGCCGCATTTCAAGTTGATTGTGATTTATAAAAAGGGAAACCGGCGTAGGACGTGCGTGCGCAGTTTTATAAATCGGAAGACTTGTGTGCGTATTTATTTGCTTTGTCCTACGTAAGCCACCTTCCCACGTGAATCCTACGCAAAGCTTTATAAATGAGGCCCAAGATGTTTAACAGATGTTGTTTCAACAGTTCAGGTGTTCAACAGTTTTATGGCCGGTACCACCTGCCAGACGGCAGCAGACAGAACAGTTTGTGGCTGGGGTAATGGGGGTCTTTTATAATCCTGAGGGCTTTCTTCCTGAGCCGCGGGGATTAAAGGTACTCCATGGATGGCAGCTCCAGCCTTGTGATGTTCTGTGCAGTTTTCACCACCCTCTGTAAAGCCTTACGATTGAGGGCGATGCAGCTGCCGTACCAGGCCGTGATGCAGCCAGTCAGGATCCTCTCTATGGTGCACCTGTAGAAGTTGCAGAGTATCCTGGAGTCCATGTTGAACCTCCTCAGCCTGCGGAGGAAGAAGAGCCGCTGTCAAGCTTTTTTGGTGATGGTGGTAGTGTGAAGAGTCCATGTCAGGTCCTCAGTGATGTGGACACCGAGGAACCTGAAGCTGCTGACTCTCTCCACAGTAGTCCCATTGATGGCAATGGGGGCGTGTCCCTCTCTCTGCTGCTTCCTGTAATCCACAATCAGCACCTTGGTTTTGCTGACGTTGAGATGGAGGTTGTTATCCTGGCACCAAGATGTCAGGTTTTTGACCTCCTCTCTGCCGTCTCGTCGCCGTCTGTGATCTGGCCGATGACGGTCGTGTCATCAGCAAACTTCACGATGGTGTTGGAGCTGTGTGTGGCCACGCAGTCGTGTGTGAACAGGGAGTAGAGGAGAGGGCTGAGCAAACAGCCTTGAGGGGCTCCGGTGTTGAGGATCAGGGTGGAGGATGTGAGGTTTGGACCATGTCTTGTCTTTCAAGGAATGACCTCAGGTAATTCTTTCAGATATACCTCATTTCCTTTGTGGATACAGATTACATGTCATTTCATCATTAATGCAGATTGCCTTATCTAGATATTCATGCAGAGGAAGCCAGCATACCTTGCCTCTCTAACCATGGTCCTAAAGCTGGGGCTGGTGCTGAGGATGCTGCTGTCACTGTGGAAATCACACACCTCTAAATGGGAGGCAGCTGCAGAGAGAGGAAACAAAAATAGAAACTATGAAATTCTACTTTTAACAATAAGGAGAAAACCATGCTGTGTTTTTCTTAGATGATGAAAAAGTTATCATCTTCTTGTAGTCTCAGTAATAATATAGATGGTAGTATCACATTTGCCCTGGCCCTGGCTCTGACCTGCTGTGTCTGGTTCTGTCTCTGAGTGAGACCCAGAGGAGGAGGTGGACCAATCCCAGCTGGCAGAACTCCTCCTCCTGTCCCTCCTGGAGGAGCCGAAAGAAGAAGTGTTGAGCAGCACAGCTTCGTCGTCTGAGGAAGACGAGGACGCCGTGGAACCCTCCTCGGGCTCGGAACTCAAATCCAGCTCCTGTGGGACAAAAATGTTTGGGTTATGGTCATTTTATTTGCTCGAAGGCCAACATGTCTGCCAAAAGCTTCATTTAAAGGACTTGTCAAGACATGAGAAAGATGTGTCTTTAAGAGGCCCTGTCGTGTGTTATATAGGTAAATATATATAGCTAAAAATCCCAAAGTTAGATACTGTTATGATCTCTGTAAGATCGCGGAAAAGGTAGGACCCAAATGCAGGCTACAAAAACGGAAAAAGGTTTAGAAACAAAAAGTGAGCTTTATTTAAAAGCTGATAACAAAACATGGCATGAATCAAAACAGTAGCTCAGGAAAACAATAACACAAAAACTGACCGTGAAAAACATGGAGGAAGACCGTAAAACATGAAACGTGACGTGAAGGGAGGACAAACAAACAATGAAGCGACGGGGAACACAGGAAGAGACAAGACTAAATACAGGGAGGGGTAATCACGAGACGAGAAACAGCCGGGCAGGGGAGGAGAAACACAAGGGCAACAGGTGAACACAATGAGACAATCAGACACACCAGGGAAACTAACGACAGGGAGGAAAACACAGGGAGAAGGACCAGACAAGAGACAGGGAGGAAAACATGAAAGAGGGAGAAAAGAACAGCAAAACAAAACCCATTACCAGACATACAAAACTAAAACCGTGACATAACACCAAGATCGTGACAGATACTAAACCCATCCTCTCCCCACCCCCTGCCTCAAATGCCTCCATATGACTCCTTTGTTTACTTTCCTAACATAGTGACATCACTATGTAACAATCACGCTTCTATTGGCTAGAGCCCCAACACATTGTATGTGATATGCTAAGGGGAAGGACATCTCTAAGCGGTTGACAAATCACAACAGAGCCGGCCAGCTAACCAATCAGAGCAGACTGGGCTCTGGTTTCAGACAGAGGGTGAAAAGAGGAGCTGCAGCACAGGCAGTATGAGAAAAATAAAGAGCTTTTTGAACATTAAAGCATGGAGACATGTCCCAGTAGAGACACAATAAAAATATGAAGCTGAAAATGAGCAGAATATATCCTCTTTCATTTAAAATATAATCATTTTCAGGAAATGACTTGATTCTAATCCTTCTTTATTTCTCTCTAGAAAACATGAAAACACTACATTAAGACACTACTTTACCTGCCAGCACTTAAGCTTTTAAGACTCTTAATTAAACAATCATGTTTTGCACACAAAAGAGACAGTATCAGCAGTCAACCAGCTAGACTTCGACAAATGGATGACACAAAGGGTAATCACCATGAGGTAAGATCTAACATAGATACTGAAGTATAGGAATGATATCTCATGGTGTATTTGATGAAGGAAACATGCTTTGTGCTCTCACATTAGATTTATCCTGGTAATAAATTCTGACATGTAAGCATGGATGAGCTTCCCATTAGTCAGACATTATCACATTCATCACGAGTCATGTCAGATGGTATCCTGTTTTTTATGACATGAAACATTATCATGGACCGAGACACTCGTTGATCATCTCCAATCTGTCTCTGACACTATATATTTCTGTCTTTCACATACACATATACCACACGAGCACACACATACACACACACAACACACACACACACACACACACACACACACAGAGAAATCTCTGTCACAAAAACACATATGCATGTATTCAGATAATTTCAAGGAAAAATATCAATACCATATTATTGAAACCACTCCATTACAACTCATCCTGCAAGCTTGCATTCAAGAGCCTACCAAAGTAAACATACATAAGTCAGAAAATATACTTGAAGTGTTAGTAAGTCAAATGTTTCATTATGAAACATTTGTATGCAAATTTTTAGCTTCATATTTTTATTGTGCCTCTACTGGGACATGTCTCCATGCTTTAATGTTCAAAAAGGTCTTTATTTTTCTCATGCTGCCTGTGCTGCAGCACCTCTTTTCACCCTCTGTCTGAAACCAGAGCCCAGTCTGCTCTGATTGGTTAGCTGGCCGGTTCTGTTGTGATTTGTCAACCGCTTAGAGATTTCCTTTCCCTTAGAATATCACATACAATGTGTTGGGGCTCTAGAAGCGTGAGGGTTACATAGTGATGTCACTATGTTATGGAAGCTAACAAAGGAGTCTAATGGAGGCGTTTCAGGAAGGGGGGGGAGAAGTGTGTGATAGAGAAACTACTTCTGGAGGGAACTTTGGGATTTTAACCTTTGTAGACCATTTAGATGCACAAAAACCTATAACACACTACAGGAACAGAAAAACGCAAAAAGCACATTAGGGCCTCTTTAATATAAGTGGTGCAGCCAAGATGCCAAACTCTAAATATGCTGCTGTTAATACATGTTTCAAATGTCAGTTTTCTCAATTAAAAATAATATTGAGCATATGTAAAGGCAGCAATCTCTCATAGTAACGCTTACGCCCTCTTCCTCATTGTCACTCATTGTAATTAAGACGTGATCACAGGCCTTAAGTGAAAGCTCCACTTATCGTCAATTACAATTCTGTCAGGATTAAAAAGGATTATTGGATACACACCATATTGGACTGACATTTAAGAGCTGCACCACTCCACATGAATGCTCTGTGTCTGATGTATGTGTACATGTACTGTATATAGGCAGAAGTTTTATGATGCAATATTAATCCCACCCTACTTAATGCAGCCCTACATCACCAGAGTGAATAGATCCAATATAGGAGTCTAAAGCACAAGTATGCCCTTTAGAAATGTGTCAGGTGTGTTGACATTGAGCATGTCTTTGATGAACGTTTATCTCCGCTCTCTGTAGAATTAGTCATGTCTACCTCTGCTAAGAGCCATGGAAGTCACGATGTTCATGACCATTTATGAAATTAGCACCCGAGCACACACACACACACACACACACACACACACACACACACACACACACACACAGCGTGTCATTGCCTGCCTCTTTCTCTAATCCGTCATGTCCTCCTGCAGTAACAGCCATGTAAGTCATGATCTTATCCTGCACATTTCAAAAAGAGCTCTTTGTCTCAATATTCTTACTGATTTTGATCTTACTACCCAACACGATGCTCCATAATAGTGAACCTAATCTCACCTAAACAATAGACAAACCCTTAGGTGATTAGTGTGAGATTTCTGATGTGCCACCTCTGCTCAAAGTCTGCCTTCCTTGGCAAATTCATATCATGATCTTTCACGTTTTGGTGTTTAATGTTCCTGTCATCATTTGAAATGTATTTTCTCTTTGTGTCTTATCTAGTTTTACTTTGTATCTTTTTGGTTTTGCTGCCTTTTGTGATTGTATGATTGTAATAATCATCTCGGATGCTGTGCTGGTCTGGGAAAATGGCACCTATCATGATTCTGCTGTGCCTGATGGCTGTTTTGGACAGTGAGAAGTTCTCTCGTCATCCTGAGAAGTCGACTGGATTCAGGTCTGTTCTGCCGCCCGCAGTGGGCATCCCCTGCAAAGGATCGGGTGTGTTTCGCGAACGATTTCCAGTTGCCTTGTCTCAGTCAATCAGTTCGGCAAACTATGTTTGTCTTTTTTGCTTGCCTGCCATGATGGTTCTTCAGGACTGCTTCTTGAGCTCTAATCACACTTTCGTAGACCTTGCTGGTGATTTTAAAGTAGATGACAATTTAGGTGTGTCGATTAAGAGAAAAAGATGCCTGGTTTTCTTGTTATTATTGTTATCTGGAAATGTACAACCTAATCCTGGTCCGCCCGGTAGTAGTAGTCAGATCGCTACTCCTGCGGATTTTAATCTAGGTCTGGGTTGGGTTTCATCCACTTGAATGTGCGCAGTCTTTTATCTAAACTAGATTTTGTCCGCATTTGGGCAAGCTCGACTGACGCTGATGTCATTGTTTTATCAGAAACGTGGCTAAATAAATCTATTTTGGCCTCTGACATCTCCTTAAATGGTTACAATGTATATCGTACCGACCGACCTAATAAAGGTGGTGGCGTTGCCATTTATGTGAAGAATAACTTTAGTGTAACCACGTTGGTTTCCAAATCAATCAGTAAGCAACTCGAATTTTTAGCCTTGAATATTTTAGTGGCAAAGGGTCAACAGGTCATGGTGGTGGGCTGTTACAGACCCCCCTCAGCTGGCAAGGACTCCTTGTGTTCGTTAGCAAATCTTTTATCTCAACTTGACTACAAGGAATTAGTGCTACTTGGCGATTTTAACTGGGACTGGTTAACTGCAGTATCAGAGGATTTTAAAAACCTTTGTATCTCATTAAATGTTACTCAGATTGTAGACAGTCCTACTCGCCCAAATATTAAGTCCCCTAATAAATCCTCCTTAATTGATTTCATTTTAACTAATGAATAATTAATTCATCTGTGGGAGTATTTGCAAACGATGTGAGTGACCACTGTGTTGTAGCCACAATTAGGGACACAAAGGTCCAAAAGGGTAAACCTCGCATTATTATAAAGAGAGACACAAAACGTTTTGTGGAGCAGGGTTTGGTACATGATCTATTTGGTTTTGATTGGGGAAAAATCGATCTGTGTGATGATGTTGAAACTGCACGGTCTTATTTTTATCTTGGTTTTATGGAAATTATTGATAGATATGCACCCCTGCGTAAATTTAGAGTGAAGGGACGAGACAATCCTTGGTTCTCTGCTGAATTGTCTAGTCTCCTGCATGAGAGAAACAAGGCCTGAGCAAAGGCTAGGAAATCAGGCTCAGAGGTAGAATGGCTTCGTTTTAGGCAGCTAAGGAATAGCTTCACATCGCAAATCAAAAGTGCTAAGTCTAAGTATTATCTGTCAGTTACCACAAAAAACCTAAATAATCCTAGAAAAGTTTGGAAAGCCATTAAATCGTTATCCACCGGTGAAATCCGTAATGAGCTACATCCTTGCCTTGCCACGGCATCTGGGACTATATCGGACAGGGCCACTATGTTAAATTGTTTTAATGAGCATTTTGTGTCCTGTGGCTCTCTGTTTGATTCTGTTACTAACTCTGCTTCTGTGAACACCACAATCCGTGACTCTGAACAACGTGGTTTGGAAAACCCTTTCAGTTTTTCTCCTTTTACTGTTGATGTTGTTCGTGAAGCCTTAACCAAGTTAGATCCTAAGAAACCGGCTGGCCCGGACAACGTAGAACCTTTCTTTTTAAAGATAGCTGCAGTGGTTAAACATTACAAATGGTGTACCACAAGGTTCTGTTTTAGGTCCACTTTTATTCTCCATCTATATCAACAGTTTAGGTCAAAATGTGGATGGAGCAACTTTACATTTTTATGCGGACGATACCGTGATGTATTGTGTAGGTCCCTCCATTAAGGAGGCTGTTGTTAAATTGCAGGCTGTTTTTAACATTATTCAGACTCAGCTCTCTGAACTAAAGCTTCTTTTAAATGTTGATAAAACCAAGGTAATGCTATTTTCAAAAGCCAAAAAGACACCAGGGACCGCTTTGGATATTGTTACTGCGCAAGGAAAAATACTTGAAGTGCTTGCCTTATAAATACCTTGGTATCTGGCTTGATGATTGTCTCTCTTTTAAACCTCAGGTCAATAATCTGCTTAGAAAGCTGAGGGTTAGGCTAGGTTTCTTTTTCAGAAACAAGTCCTGTTCTCACTTGAGGCCAGGAAAAGGCTAGTCACTGTGACCTTTTTACCTGTGCTGGACTATGGTGATCTGATCTATATGAATGCACCTGCCCATTACCTGAACAAGTTAGATGCCGCCTATCACAGTGCACTGAGATTTGTTACAAATTGTAAAGCACTTACTCATCACTGTACCCTGTATGCCAAGGCAGGTTTGCCATCACTTACTGTACGGAGGCTCACTCATTGGTACATGTTCATATATAAAGCCATGTTGGGTAAACTCCCATCTTATATCTGCTCTCTGATCACACAGAGAGTTGCAAGTAGCTATTGCCTGAGATCTCATGATGTGGTTTTGTTACATGTGCCAAGTGCTAGGACTGACTTAGGGACGAAAGCTTTTATGTCACAGCTCCTCTTGCTTGGAGCAGTCTGCAAAAAGAATGGAAACTAAGCAATTTGGTTCCACTGCCTGTTTTTAAAGCACGGATAGATGCTATGCAATCTGATACTGTTGGTACTGTAAATGTTGATAGGTATGTAAATTGTAAACCTGTAACTGTGTTGTATGATGTCCTTTTTGTTTTTCTGTTGTTTTCTGTTTTTATGTCTTCATGTGTAACCTACTGCTGCAGGTCTCCCTTGAAAAAGAGATCGATGATCTCAATGGGATTCACCTGGTTAAATAAAGGTTTGAAATGAAATGAAATGCTTGCTTTTTGTTTAAACATTAATACCTGCCTCCTTTTCATTCTGCATTTGGGTCCTGATTTTCTTGCTAATGACAATTAAACTACTCTTTTAGGGTGAACCAGCCTTTATGGTCATGGTTAAGAAAAGAGCCAATGGATGTTGTCAGTAAACAGAAACGCTGTCTCTGGTGTCATACACTGACCCATGACCCACTGATCTGATCCTTGGTACAACGCCTTCATCCATCTTCAATTGCTTATCCGGAATCGTATCATAGAGCTCAAAGTTCCATTAGAGGGCCCAAACTTCCCTTTCCCTGACACCATTAACCATCTCTGACTGGGGGATACCAAGGCACTCCCAGGCCATTGTAGAGCTATAATCCCTCGACCTGGTCCTCAAGACTTGAACACCCCCCCCATGGAGGAAGCCCTGCGGCATCCTTTCTAGGTGCAAAGGAGCAGCGGCTCAACTCTGAGTCTGTACCGGATGACTGAACTTCTCAGTCCTCGGGGGAAGCAATTCTGTCCAACAGGATTCATATTGCAGCCCATTACCCGTCAAACATGTATTAGGTAATGTTGCTATCAGAGCAGTTAACTGATGGGGCTCTCATATCCACATACTTCTTAATATATTCAATACAGATGCTGCTCTTTGGCGCAATATGATTATATGTGTTTCGGTAGAATACATTGGTGATGATATAGCAGCAGTATCAGTCCTGCCTTTCTGTCTCTGGAACACAGCTATTGAAGCCAGTAATACAAAAAATTCTAAATGAACTTCTGTCAGAAACATTAACAACCAAGACAAGAAAACATCATCTGTCCCTCTCTGCCACGCCTGGAGTATCTTTCTATGCTTCTGTAAGAAATTCAAAATCAATATGATACGTGAATATTAAATGAATGCATTGTTTTATTTTGAAAAGCTTTATTTTGAAGGAAAACACGGTTGTTTACATGACGTCACTTCCGGTTTTACGTTATCTTTGTTTTCAGCTGTTAGAATGTAATAATAAAAAGTCATGAATGAGAATATGAGGAGAAAAGGCTTGTGGAGTTATAAAACAAACACACAATGTCTAAATCCCCTTATTTGATGCAATATCAATCCAGAGGAACGAAGCCGGGAGGAATATCCGCCCATCGTCGAAGCAGCCAATGGGAAGAGGAGAAAGGGATTAGATATATATATTGTCTGTGTGTTGGCATGGTTTCCCCTCCTGCTCATCATGCATGCCTGCAATCAGCTCTCCATGTCCTCAGTGTGCTCAGCTGCCTCTCATCAGCTCACATTTTACCAACACGGCTCTTCAACAGATTGTTGTTTCACCCTTATTGAACTCAAGCTCCTTTCACACATGCATTGCAACCATGAAATTCTCTTGACATTACCCAGAGGAGCTGTTTTTGAAAACAAATGTTGGAATCATTTTGACTGGAGATCTTTTCGCTGCCAGCAGTGTGTGTGTAAAGTCCAACTTGGCTAATCCGAGTACAGAGTTCTAACCCCTAACCCTAAACCCTTATTGTCCAAAAAGTGTGAAACCAGAAGAAAAATAACCTAGGGCAAGTAAGTCTTGAAGCGAACAAACCGTAGCTCAATTAAGGTTAGGGAAATATCTCAAGGGGGGGTTTTGTGAAGTGAAGTGGGTAGACTGTGAGATTGGAGCTAAACCCATCTCCAAGCTTAAAGAAGAAGTGTCATTCAAACAAAAATACCAACTAAATATCTAACTGGAGAGACCAGTTAGATATCAAATAATTTGATAAACAAATCGTTGTTTATCAAATTCTGAGCTGACTACGTGACCCTAGCTTCACACCAGCCACCATCATTTGCTCAAACCAAACAAATATTCCTAGTGAGAATACATCGGACAATCTCTTGTTTATTACTTGTGTGAAAGGGCTATGCACACAGACGTGTTTACCTGGAAGTCATGTGAGAGTTCAGGACAGAGGCGGCTGTACTGTGGCAGCAGCTCTTTGGGTCTGTCCGGGTCGGGACGGAAACGAAGTTTGTTCAGGTCAGTCTCCAAATCATCATCCTGGAAAGAAAGAGTTAAACAGAAACGTACTCAAAGACTTTTAAATTGGACAAGTATTTGGGCAATTAAAGTGTCTTGAACCAGACAATGAATTGAAGAACGACCACTCCAGCACAACCGCTGGAGTGGTATGAACCTCATGCTCCACAACTATTAACCAAATGCTTGAGGACTTGTTGCTGTCACCGTGGCATTTTCCGTTTTCGACCTGCATATTATACTGGCATATTTTTCACCATGATCCTACTAACATATGACAACTTAATTAGCATGTATTGATAGGACCTGATAGCCAGTATATCAGGTAAAAAAAAAAAAGTATGGTTGAAAAATGAATAGTATGTCATATAAAATGATATATAATACTGTATATAATAGAGCAATAACGCAAAAAATAGGGAATGAATATCATCTTTTAAAATAGCTTCTGTATGTCATAGCCGTTTGCTTCCTATGTCTACACAAGAGTCGTAGGATTAGCATCATGCTAGCATAGCAGCAGATATTTTTGTTGTATTTAAATTATTAAATATAATATCTAACTCATAGGTAACCATAGAGACTAAATGGTACGGTCAAGTCAAACCTGATTTTTTCCCTCAGACCAAATATGTTCTATCAGTTTTTTCCTAAGATCTTTGACAATAAAAACGTTTGGTTAAAGTTTGTACATATATATTACTTCAGCGAGAAAGTGGAAAACAAATGGAACTTATTCTGACAGGCAGTATCATAGGGTGTTGTGGGTGGCACTTAGCACCATTGCTGCAGGCATAGTTATTGACAGTCCCCTGTAGAAAACAAAGAACATCTGTCTCTTCCTGTCTACCACATACTGCCACACTGGGAATGCAGCATTAGTCAGTAACTGAGTCACGATCAACAAATCATTACGTATGTAAATCAAGTCTGTCCAATGAGCAGTGTCTGCCTAATAAGAGGAAGAAAAGAACAGAGCTCCTTCCACACATATTACTCCATAAATATCCTGCGCTCTCTCATATTGGCCTCATGTTATTGTTAGTCACTGGCAGTCTGCCTGTTTACTGACATTTTGATTATATATGACTCAAGAGAGAATAAAAGCACTCACAATGTTCTTACTTTTGATGGTTTTGTCTATGAGGGGAACCAATCACAAGAACCTCAGCACAAAGGATCTATTTGAACAACAGTGTGGTGCTTGAGTTTTGTCATGACAGTTAGGTTTACAGAGTTGGTATCATTGTTCCAGAACACAGACTTGTACAATCTGTACCCACCAATGGGATCCAGTACAAGCCCCCAGAAGACTTTTTCTCATTGACTTAGGCTTGGAAGGGGGAGTCCTTAAATCAGCAGATTTTTTTTTTGCATAAATCAACTAGCTTGGACGAACTCTTGAATGGTCCTTATTGAAATCATTAGGGACCACATTTCATAAATGAGTTATTTTCCCTCTTTTCCCCATCGGAGGCGGGGCTTAAAGAAAAAACGCAAGTGCAAATGCTACATAGGTCCCAAATGCCGAAGTGTAATGTCTGTTTTTACTTTCTGTCTTTGTGTGTTTTCCTGCTAGTTTAGATTGTCTGTCCTGGACTTATTAGTTTCACATGAACGCCATTAGGTCTGCAACAACCTGACGTTCTATACACATGCACTATTTTTGTCAGTGTTTGTCCTTCTTGGGAAGTTCTGTTCAGCTTTGCAATGCCTTGCTTTGTCTGAAGAAGGCCTTTAAAAAAAAGGTGGTTTCTGTAAGAATTTGTTCTCCTGCATCTGGATCCACCCTGCTCTGCTTATCGTGACACTATTAAGTAGGTTTGCCAACTTTGAAAAAAATAAAAAATGGGATGGTGCACAGAGCCACGGCAGTGTTGTTGTGTGGTGTTGTTTTAAATAATTGAAATAAAATAAAATAAATGTATTAAATTGGAAACGCAAAACAACTGTAACATAGCTTTATTATTATAAAGTATCATTAAGTAAGCTACTTTTATGAAAAGAGATCCCAACTTGGACTGTCAAAGTAAAAAGAGTAAAGTGTATTCCATTTAGTATATAGCTTTTCCTTTTTGAAATCCTTATTCAAGCTTATGTGAAACACCTCAAAATACATTTTTAAAGAAATCAACGTTTTGACCTTTTAAGTAAAATAAAACTTGGGAAATTCACAAGAGGGGTATAATGACTCACCAAATCTAGACATGTATTTCTCATGGATATTTTTTGATTTTCTTGACTGACTAAAGCAGTACTTTTTTTCACAGCAAGAGAGAAGTCCCACATGAAAGTCCAATTTCATAGATATATAAAGTATTGTAATGTTGAATTTTTTTAATTAAATACTGACATATACATTTCTGGTTGTAGTAAGTCATTTAATAATTCCCAATTAATAGTTTTGAATACCTGGGATTACATTGATTGGCAAACATGTGTTCTTTGTTTAAGATGGGGCCCTCTGCTTATTCAATGTGAATACAATTTAAATTGAAATACAATTCATATTCATATTCATTCTCACATATTCGCTGTGTATGACGATTAAATCCATCAGGTTTGGTATGGAAGCCCCTAGAATTTTTTTTTTTGTTGGACCTTGATTTAAGATTATCTTGTCAAACTAATGATTGCTGTTATATTTCAGCTTATAAAACATATTTATGTTAAATAAGATTATAATGTGTCATTTAAATCAGAATAAGAGAGCTGTGGAAGCATCATCTATAATAGATAACAGAGAAAGGCTGATGGATGCCGCCTCTATCCTGCAAATATTAATGATTAACATTCTGTCTAATCCCCTGAGAGCAGAGCAACACTATATATGCATATTAATTATATTCATCTAAACTAATTTCATTTATGGTGCCATACATTATTGCTCGCTGTCTTTACCTCCAGCAGAGGAGCTGTGTTTCTTACATTTAGATTGCACTATTTATAATGCAAAACCATTAATGCACAAACAATTAGAGATACATTAAAATAGCAGAGCCCAGGGCACAACAACAGAATAATGATTTGTTTCCTTTCAGACGACTAATCTTTATGTGCGTCCCTCATCTTGACATGAATATATTTATAATAACAACTCTAACCTAAAACGTAAGGCTTTCTATTCTATTGAGGACATTTGTCTGTCAATGCTTATTGAAGCACGGTTATTTAAGAACTATTTATGGCACTCATAGCTGTACAAAAACCTTTCCAACTTGTATGTTGATGGAAGGCAGGGAAAGCTTTCATTACTGTTAATATAAAGTAACCAAGCTGGTGTCAATGGTGACGACACGCAGTAGCTGGTAGGCAAAACACAGGCAGCGCCAACGAAAATCCTATTAAAAAATGGTTAGTGCACAAGCAAAGACAAGACAAGCACTTTAACCATGTACTAATCTCGTGTGGTAGTTGGGAGCACAAGTAGAAGGTAAATTAATGGACTCACGGCAGTGCTCCGCAGGATTTAATGGCGGTCTGCCTCTAGTTAATATACAGTAGGGAAAACACTGGAATAGATATTTGGCCTTAATTTGGCATTTAGCAAAAATATATTTGTGTCCTGGGTGTTCCTGTGTGCCTGTCGGGTGAACAATTAAACAAATGCTTTTGTCAGTGTTATTGAGTCAAGTTGGTAGCGCGTTAGCTAGCTAACGTTGCCTAGAAAGCAGGGCATTTATTTATGTAATGACTTGCTTTAATTACGTTTAACATTAGTAAAATCTACAGGCTAAAAAGCATTCGGACTGTGGGTATAGCACCTTTTAAGATATTTATTTTTGAAAACATTTGTGGGGCCCCTTACGGCCCACCCGCTGCATTACCAGAAGTGTATATAGCGTGATTAGCATGTTGATTTTGATATGATCGCGGAAAAGGTAGGACCCAAATGCAGACTAAAAAAAGGTAAGAGGTCTATAAACAAAAGGCGAGCTTTATTTTCCAAGCTGAAGATCAAAAAACATGGCATGGATAACATAGGTAATACAGGGAAAATACTTCACCAAAAAGCTGACCGTGACTGACATGGAGGGAGACAGGAAAAACAATGAACCGACAGGGGAACACAGGGAAAGACAAGACTAAATACAAAGAGGGGTAATCACTAGTGCTGGGGGTAAACGATTATTTTGAAAACGATTAATCGGGCGATTATTTTATCGATTAGTCGACTAATCTAACGATTATTTTTCTGTTGTTCGATTAATAAAAAACATAATGTATCAAATAAATACCAAAAAATTCTTAATAATATAGTTTTTTGTCCAACAATGCATTTCATGTTTATCTAAAAGCTTGTAGAGTACTATATCTACACAGTGAAAATGTTTGGTAGTGCAACTCATATGAGCCCTATCACACTTGGATGTGCTGGTGCTCATTTTAATGTTTTCAATGCTCATAAAAACATTAATTCATACATGACAACTGCGCACCAGCTTACGTGCAGCCCTGGCCTGGACATTGTTTGGCTCCGTTAGTTGACATACATTGATACTATAAGCTGACTAACGTTAGTCTAATGTTATGTTTGACTCGTAAACGACCACAACATGAGTTAGCTCTCTGTGCAGTTTGTTCGTTCCGGGTTAGTAGCGGCTAGATAGCGGTGTTCTGCAGCCGTAAACTAGCTACCATTCCAGCCAACATTAAATGCTGACAAACGTTAACTAACACACAGCTGGCGCCGCTAGCTAGGTAGCTAACATTAACTACTAACCAACCAAGCACGAACAAACCGCACGGAGAGCTATAAGATAGTTAGCACTACCGAAGTGCACAGAACTCAAGCTGCACAACACACTACACAAACGTGGAATTAATTTAGCCAAAGTTAGTATTTACTTATCATTGTTCCCTCCACGAGAGACAAGGGGGTACCTCCGCTTTAAATGCTCCAACATCGCTGTTGTGCTAGTGTGGTATGCCAACTCCATTTGGCAAAGACTGCAAATAACAATGCCTTTGCGTTTTGGACTAAATTTAAAGTATTCCCATGCTTTTGAAGACCTAGGGCGAGATGTTTTTGTTTGGGGGCTTTTTGCAGGGCTTCGTGCGCAATCCTGTGAGGAGGAGGTGGTAGCCGTTTCAGTCTCCATAGTGTTTAAAGTGCGATTGCGAACTGCTTGTTGTTGTTTTGGGTGACCCACGTGTGTGTGTGTGGCGATGCGTCGACAAGGAAATATGTCGTCGACGATATTTTGAAGTCGACGCGTCGCTACAGCACTAGTAATCACAGGACGAGACACAGCTGGGTAAGGGAGGCAGAAACACAAGGGCAACAGGTGAACACAATGAGACAATCAGACACAGGAGGAAAAACACAGGAAGGAAAACAAGAGACAGGGAGAAAAGAACAGCAAAACAAAACCCATTACCAGACACACAAAACTAAAACCGTGACATAACACCAAGATCGTGACAGAACCCCCCCCTCAAGGGACAGATTCAAGACGTCCATAACAAAGTCCAACATTCCCAAAAGGGTGGGTGGAGGGGGTCCGGAGGACGGGTCTGGGTCGACAGCCCAGAGGCAAGGCAGAGTTCATGGAGGGGTTCTCGGGCGGACGGCCCGGGGGCAAGGCAGAGTTCATGGTGGGGTGAAGGCCACAGCGGGCAAACTCAGGGGGCCGGTCATGAGGGCGAAGGCAGTGGCTGGAAAAGTCAGGGGGCCGGGCTCGAGGGCGAAGACCACGGCTGGGGAACTCAGGAGGCCGGGCTCGAGGGCGAAGGCCGCTGGGGAACTCAGGAGGCCGGGCACAAGGTCGGGCAAGAAGGCGGCGACGGGACAGCTCCGGAGGACGGCGTACGCCGCAATGGAACCCCTCCAGTGTCAGCTGGATTGCCGGAGCACTGGGATCGAGAGCAGGAGCTGGTGGGACCCCTGGCGGGACAGGCGTAGACGGGACTCTGGACGGAACATGGGCTGGTGCCAGTGGGACCCCCGATGGAGCAAGGGCTGGTGTCGACAGGACCCTCGGCGTATCACGTGTCGGCGGGACCCCCAACAGGACAGGGTCTGGTGTCGGCGGAACCCCCAACAGGACAGGATATGGTGTTGGCAGGAAACCAGGCGGAGCAGGTGTCGGCGGGACCCCCAACAGGACAGGATCAGGTGTTGGCAGGAAATCCGGTGGAACCCCCAACGAAACAGGACATGGAGTTTGCAGGACCCTCAGCGGAACCCCCAACGACACTGGACGTGGAGTTGGCAGGACCCTCAGCGGAACCCCCAACGGCACAGGACAATGGGTTGGCAGGACCCCCGACGAAACAGGTGTCGGCGGGACTCCCAACGAAACAGGACATGGGGTTGGCAGGACCCCCAGCAGAACAGTAGTCGGCGGGACCCCCAACGGGACAGGACATGGAGTTGGCAGGACCCCCGGCAGAACAGTAGTCGGCGGGACCCCCCAACGAAACAGGGCATGAGGTTGGCAGGACCCCCGGCAGAACAGTAGTCGGCGGGACCCCCAACGGCACAGGACATAGAGTAGGGACTTGAGTGGGAACTCGAGAGGGAACTTGAGAGGGAACTCGAGAAGAGACTCGAGAAGGGACTTGAGAAGGAACTTGAGAGGGAACTCGAGAGGGGACTCGGGAAGGGACTTGAAAGGGGACTCGAGAGGGGACTTGAGGTGACTTGAGAGGGGACTCGAGAGGGAACTTGAGAGGTGACTTGAGAGGGGACTCGAGAGGTGACTTGAGAGGTGACTCGAGAGGGAACTTGAGAGGTGACTTGAGAGGGGACTTGAGAGGGGACTCGAGAAGAGACTCGAGAGGGGACTCGAGAAGAGACTCGAGAAGACTCGAGAGGGGACCCGAGAGAGGACTCGAGAGGGGACTTGAGAAGGGACTTGAGTCGGTCGGTACGCCGACAGGACACGGGGGATTGGCGTCGGCCGGAGAGCCAACAGGAGACGAGGAGCTGGAGTCAGCCGGTACGCCGACAGGACACGGGGAGCTTGCGTCGGCCGGAACGCCGACAGGACACGGGGAGCTGGCGTCGGCCGGAGAGCCAACAGGTGACGAGGAGCTGGAGTCGGCCGGTACTCTGACAGGACACGGGGAGCTGGCGTCGGCCGAAGAGCCAGTACTGGAACTGAAACCGGAGTCGGGACCATGGCTGCTGGGCCCGGTACTTGAGCCGGAACCATGGCTGGAACTGGTGCCGGAACCATGGCTGCTGGGACCGGAACAGAAGCCTGGATCATGGCTGTAAGGGCCGGTTCTGGAGCCGGAACCATGGCTGTATGGGCCGGTTCTGGAGCCGGAAACATGGCTGTGTGGGCCGGTACTGGAGCAGGGACCATGGCTGCTGGGACCGGAACAGGAGCCTGGACCATGGCTGTGTGGGCCAGTTCTGGAGCCGGAACCATGGCTGTATGGGCCGGTACTGGAGCAGGAACCATGGCTGCGTGGGCCGGTACTGGAGTACGAGCTGGCTTCCTGACCTTGCGTTTTTTTAGAGGTCTTTTGGAGGATCCGTGGACCTCCAAACGCCAGGCGGGATCCCGAGAAAGGGTCCGAGAATGGAGGCTGGCCCTCAGGGCTGCGCGAAAAAACTCTGAGCCATTCAGGCAACGAGCTCCTCAATCATGGCACGTTGTCCACCTCCATTTGTGCCTTTTTGAGGGCAGCCTCTTTGTCCCTTTTAGCCGACGTTCTCCTCCACTCAGCATGATGACACCGAAGAGAATAATAGATCAAACAGATCCAAGTCAAAATAATAAACATCCGCTGGGTCCATAGTTGGTCGGTTCATTCTGATATGATCGCGGAAAAGGTAGGACCCAAATGCAGACTACAAAAAGGTAAGACGTCTATAAACAAAAGGCGAGCTTTATTTTCCAAGCTGAAGATCAAAAAACATGGCATGGATAACATAGGTAATACAGGGAAAATACTTCACCAAAAAGCTGACCGTGACTGACATGGAGGGAGACAGGAAAAACAATGAACCGACAGGGGAACACAGGGAAAGACAAGACTAAATACAAAGAGGGGTAATCACAGGACGAGACACAGCTGGGTAAGGGAGGCAGAAACACAAGGGCAACAGGTGAACACAATGAGACAATCAGACACAGGAGGAAAAACACAGGAAGGAAAACAAGAGACAGGGAGAAAAGAACAGCAAAACAAAACCAATTACCAGACACTAGGGGTGTAACGGTATCCGTATTCGTCCCGTACCGTCACGGTTCGGACGTCACGGTTCGGACGTCACGGTTCGGTGCATGCAGTCACACGACGAATACGCCTTTTTTTTTACGAGTGGAAAAAAGTCTGTCATTCAGGGCAGTATCCACTACACTATATATAATCCAGGGGGCGGTATTGCGCCTAAAAGCTGTTTGCCAGCCGCCCTTAAACAACAAATGAAGAAGAATAAAACACAACAAAATACAAGAAGAAGAAAAGTTAGTATTGCGAGTGCAGATAACACACAGGAGCTAGAAGACCCACCTGCTTCTTTTAAATCAGCTGTGTGGGAACATTTCGGGTTCCCTGTGGACTACAACAACGATGGAGTGCGAGTGGTGGATCGGACGAGGACGGTGTGTCGGCGTTGTTCGACAGCGGTGCGGTACGCTAATGGTAACACACGCCAAACATGCTAAATCATATCAGAAGGCATCACCCAGATTTGCCAATCACCGGAGCCCGGCAAAAGACAACAGCAGTTCAACAGCTTATCCCCGCTGTTTTTAAGAAGCCAATAGACATGAAAGCCGAGAGACCAAAATAAATAACGGAAGCTTTTGGCATATGTTTTTCAACGGCTATGCTGCGCCCTTATGCAATAGTAGAGGACCCCGGCTTTTATTGATTGTGATTGAAAAACTATCTTATTATTTATTTTGTAATATTTTCAAGACATTCTTTTTAGTTTTACAGCTTATTGAACCTTTTTGTTTGACATCAGCCATTATAGATAATATGGCCATCTGAGTGTACTGTTTGTGGTTTGTTTTTAACTTTGTAATACAGTTAATTATTCAAAAATTAGAGTTCCTTATTTTTACACTGAAACTTGCACTACTGTTCAAAATAAATAAAAAACACCTGGAATTATGCTTTTGGGACTTTTTTTTGCTTTTTCTTGTTGTACCGAACCCGTACCGAACCGTGACCCCCAAACCGAGGTACATACCGAACCGTGAATTCTGTGAACCGTTACACCCCTACCAGACACACAAAACTAAAACCCTGACATAACACCAAGATCGTGACAGATTTGGCCAAACAGTGGATTTCGCCAAAACTTTGTTTCCAAAAAACTGGTTACTCCTTTAGTAAAGTGGATACAGTCATTTATGTAAATCTTATATTACAGATGAGTAAATCATGCATATCTCAGTGTACTCAAAATAACCCCAGCACCATTTTAGTTGTGTGTCTTTTGGTCTCAGGAAAATCAGCGGACTTGTTTGCATTTTTCTATTTGACTTTTGACTATGAGTTTATAAGAGGTTGTGAACATTATGCAGTTGTTTTTTTTGCAATAAACTTTTGAATCCCCTTGTTTCTAGTCTCCTTGGTAAGACTCTCAGAAATTAGTATTTTATTCATCTTTAGGGGACACCTCATTTACTGCAGTACTTTCCCAGCAGTTACCAAACACATTTTGGGTGCATGAAGACATACAATCTGGGTGAAAGTCATATCCTGTGGAAACAAGAATTAACACACTTCAACTATTTTTCAGGAGTGTGATTTAATGCAGTATTTATGTTATGTAAAATCTTATCAGAATCTGTTTTGTCTGTCATTCAGACCAATTCTGCTACATTAATTGTCACTTACATAGTCTGGCTTTGGGTTATCTTCAGCCTCCTCATCATCATCATCATCATCATCATCATCACTTGCTTCACTTCTCATATCTGGATACAATAGGGGACAGAGCAGCCAATGTCAGCGTTCGGTTTTACGTTATATGGCTCTGATTGGTTGTTTTATTGATTTACTTTTTCCAACCAATCATGTGCAGCTAAGGGGCTGGTTTCAGTTAAACTGTAAAACTTAACAGGAAATATATTGCTGCTCTGATTGGAGGCAATTATGTTGACATTTTTTACATTTGACAGTTTTTACATCTGCACACCAGTAACATTACATAACCACCAATTTGAAAAAGGGATTTCAGACGGTAAGAATCAAAGCCAAAGACATAGAATAATTTCAAGCTAGGGAAAGATGTCTTGAAAATGTAAAATCATTGTTCCACTGTGTGCCACTAGGAATATGGACAACACTACATTAAAATACATGTTAGTAAAAATACAAATAAAAAAGGATTAGCTTTAGCAATATTACCTACAGCCAATCGAAAATGAAAATACTGCATCCAACATTATATTCATTATGTTTTTTGTCGTTATTTTACAAATCCACAAATGATGTGAGTAGCTGCTCTCATAGTGACGCTGTACCTGCTTCTGGTTCTATGTCAGGAACAGTGTGTGGTCTCCCAGGCAGGGGGAAGGTGTATGCAGACTGATCTGAAGTCAGTGGTAGAGGAGTTGTAGGAAGACACTTCCTCATGAGCTGCAAAGACGGCTCCACCAGAGACTCTAGACCTTTACTCAGCAAACATGTCTGCAGAGAAGCAAACACAGATGAAAACTCAGGTAATATAGTGATTTATAGAAAGTCAATGGAATGTTCTAACAGCAAAAAACTGCATGCATTTGTGCTGTGAGATCTAACCACACTTTACACAATTGATGTGGTTGTCCAGCTTTAAAAGCTCTCTGTTGTGTGTTGCATTGTGGAACAGTAAAGCCAAAAATAAGAGTATTATTGTCTGATGGATTTTAAAAACACCATATGTTCTATCTCACACAGGCTCTGCCCTCTACTGGACTCTATGGGTACTAATCTCCTCAATGATACGCGAGCGTTCACACACTGAAGTTGTATAAACGTAGCTGGCCAATCAGGGCGAGCCTACCTGAATGAGCGCGCATATAAGGCAGCTACACCTCCTGACTGTCATCCTTTTCTCTTCAGCGAGCAGGACAACACCTGACAGAGAAATGTAAAACGTTTGAAAGAAGAAGAAAGAAGTTATCATACCTTCATGGAATCGTCACTTCTAGAGCCTGTCCTTCGTGCCCTGGCTTAATAGCGGGCGCCGATCCCCACCACCTCTGCTTCGAGTGTTTGGGGGACCAGGATATGGCAGAGGCGGTGCCATTCACTTCCCCCTGGTGATGACCATGGCGGAGGAGCGTGTAAGGCTATCGCTCCCCAACCACTGCCGCCGAAACCGGTGAGCCGCCTCCGCCAGGGGTTCTACAGCCCGGTCCGCCTGGCGCAGCCAGCCTTCGTTTCGCCCCCGTTGCCAGATATCTGGCAGTGTGTGGAGGCGTCGTGGCGACAGCCACTGAAGGCGAAGGCTCCAGTGGCTGGTATGGTGGGGAGCCTCAGGGTGCAGGGCCGCACGGACACAGCGTGTCCCGGCGTGCCCCCCCTTGATGAGAGCCTGGCAGCCCATCTGCTCCCACAGACAGCAGGCTGGGCGGAGAACCTCTGCCCCGCTGCCGCGTGACAGGGCAGCTGCAAATAACACGGCTGTGTTGGGCGTCTTGCTGATTGCTCTTCCACAAGATGCCCCCACCTCACAGGATCAGAGCGATTATTTGGCCGCAGCATTGGCCAAACGGTGTGGCCGCCGCTGCTTGCCGTGTGATGTCCCTGGCCACAGTGGGATCACGCCGCGTGGCACTAAAAAAAAAAAGACCGTGATGATCTCCTGGGAGCCCCCGTGTCTACGGAAGGGCTCTTTGGATCGATTTCCTCGGTCACGTGGATGAGGAGAAGTCGCAGCTTGGCCGTATGCTGCTTCTTGCTCATCCTCAGAGGAGAGAACACTGTCCCACACTCGCCGCCCCGCTGTAACTCCAGTAAAGGAAGCAGGTGGGCGCGCGCACGTGAGTGGAATAAACCGCAGAAAGTGCTGTCAAAGCACTGTGCGGGTTCAGAAACGCTACGCCTGTCCAACACCTGTTCAACCTGAGCCTGCACCTGGAGACCATCCCGGTGCTGTGGAAGACGTCCTGCGTTGTTCCTGTCCCTAAAAAGACGAATCCTTCTGGGCTCAATGACTATCGCCCAGTAGCACTCACATCTCATGTGATGAAGGTGCTGGAGAGACTGGTCTTGGCCCATCTCAGACCGCAGGTGAGATCATTTCTAGACCCTCTGCAATTTGCCTACCAGCCTCACCTGGGGGTGGACGATGCCATTATTTACCTGCTGCAGCGTGCTCACACAGCGTTCTCCAGCGCATTCAACACGATCCACGATACTGAGTGACAAGCTGCAGGCTATGAGGGTAAACTCGTCCACCATCTCCTGGATTACAAACTACCTCACGGACAGACCACAGTACGTCCGGCTGGGCAGTGTGCTGTCTGATGTGGTGGTTGGTAGTATAGGAGCCCCACAGGGGACTGTGCTGTCTCCTTTCCTGTTCACCTTATACACCTCTGACTTTCAATACAACTCAGAGTCATGCCACCTGCAGAAGTTTTCGGATGACTCTGCAGTGGTAGGGTGTATAAGGGATGGACGGGAGGAGGAGTACAGAGCGCTGGTGGGTGATTTTGTAGAGTGGACTGGAGGAAATCATCTGCTTCTGAATGTGGCCAAGACCGCAGCTGCCCCCCTAACTTTTGTGTCCCTAAAACTGTACTTGTAGAAACAAACCCACACTATGTCCACGAGCTTCTCAATCAACGAAACAAGCAGTACATGAATTAAAAGTGAATAATTTTAAATATCATTTTAGGCCCGTTAAAAACGTAGCTACGGCCCTGCATTAAACTGCGGAGCGGCGTTCACACAGACCGCGGCTCACACACCGCTGCAGAGAGGGAGCGAGCTGTCCCAGCACCTGAAGGTGGATCAGCTTCCCCTTGGAGCATTTCCCCTTCGACTAGTTTGGTTTTTACTAAAGACGAGAGCTTGAAACAAAATATTACTAAAACGCTGCTGTTTGAATCGATAGCGTTTAACAGACGGTCGCTGTTTGGGACGTTACGTTACAAAATACAACGCAGACAGCGCTAGCTGGGAGATCGATCACTTTTATTTGCTAAACTATGCAGTACTATTAAATCCACGTAAATTACACATCACAGCAATGAAGCCAGCTAAATTAAACGAGGATACATCCTTTACCGTCAAACTGGGTCTAAACACAGCTGCCTGTGTGCGTATGATAAATACTTTCTGATGTTATATTTATTATAGGCTACTTATCAGCTACATGGCCCTAACGTGTAAAGTTATACACGCATTTGTACCAGTGCTTTTCACAAGTAGACTCTTGCAGGCCAGAGTAGCCGTGAGTGATTCAACAACAACAAAAAGACATATCTGAGAAGTGATCAGGACGAACAGAAAGAGGAAAAGGAAAAGAGAGTTCACTGAAGAGACCAGGAGAGTCAGAGCAGGAGAAAGCCAGGAGGAGATGAAGACATTAGTGAAGAAGAAGAAATGTATGTGAGGAATAAAGATGAAGTGTCAGAAAGAGGGACAGAGGCAGGGATCAGGAGGCAGATGAGACTCCAGCTGGACCACATGGTATGTTTTTATTCTCCTTGCATACATATTCCATTACAGCAGCACAATCTAGCGGCTCTTAGTATTGACAAATATTTATTGAAATGTGTTGCTGCACAGGTCACCGTTAGCTCTCTGAAGAGATGGGTGAGGTCATTTGTGTACTTAATTATAACTAAGTACTTTAACTGTACTTACAATAAACAGAATTCTAGGGTATCATGAGTATTTTCTGCAGTTTTATACCATATTTTAGATTGTTTGTCTAAGTGAACACCTTGTTTCTCTTGTGCATTAAGAACACTTGTGTTAGGGCATGATTTAACAATAAATAGGTTATATATACAGTACAAAATACCACGTACTGTCCGCCCTCCCATTTCACCCTGGCATGACCTCTTGCACCCCCTTTGCCACCCCATGTAACATGTTCTAGAACCGCCACTGCACCAGCAGGATCAATAAACTGATCAGGAAAGCTGGGTCTGTCATCGGCATCAAGCTGGACCCCTTTGAAGCTGTGGTGGAGAGGAGGACAATGAACAGGATGTTGTCCATCATGGATAATCCCACCCATCCTCTCCACCTGCAGCTGGACAGTCAACGGAGCTCCTTCTCCAACAGACTGCTGCAGCTCCGCTGTCACAAGGACCGATACAGGAAAACATTCCATCCCACTGCAATAACACTGTACAATAAATCACCTCTGGCTGGAAGAGAACTCTCTGCTCCATAGTTTCTCTTGTAATAAAACCACGTTGTACATTTTACACATATATAATCTGTTCAATATTTAATATTCCATATGTCATATTTATGTATATATATATTTGTATATATAATATCTACATGTATATTTTCTATTTCAACATGTATATTTTCTATTTTCTTTTCTTTTCTTTCTATTCTTGTTTATTTGTAGTTTTGTTTTATTGTAAAATGCCTTGTCTTTTATGCTGCTGCAACAAAAACAATTTCCCAAATTGGGATCAATAAAGTACCATCTTATCTTATCTTATCCGGCGTGTTGTTATAAGAAAACAAACCTCGCCTGGTATAATAGCTCCGATTAATGCATTTCACCGTTAATGTGAAACACAGTGTTAATACGAAGGCGCGCGGCCCCGAAAGAGTGACCACGGTGCGTTCAAGGACCTCTGCAGAAAATCGGCCCTTTCTGTGTCAGCCCCCCATGGGCCAAACTTTTCATTTCATTTCAAACCTTTATTTATGCAGGTGAATCCCATTCAGATCATTGATCTCTTTTTCAAGGGTGACCTAACTTACTTTTATGGAAGGTTTGGCGGCGGAGTGGGCCACCAGAGAGTACCACAGCCTCTTAGCTGCGGCTCCACAGCTGCTTGCATGTCCCCTAACACAGTTTTATGGGGAATGGAAGCTCAGCTGTGTACTGACAGAGTGGATGGACAGGACACTGAAACTGGGTTACTCACTCTAGTTTTGCAGCGTCCCTCCTCCATTCAGGGGCATAAGAGAGGCAAATCTATCATCCCAGGAGGAGATAGGTTTCCTTTCAACAGAGATTCAGGCCCTGTTGCAAAAACCGGCTGTGTCTGTTGTGCACTCTCAGGACAGAGAAAACGATAGTTACGGCTGTAACTACGGTTCTATGAGTCCCGGATGACCGCCAGAGTTTCCTGTCACTCAGAATTCTTGTGTGCTCGCGAGAAGATTCTGGGAACCGATCTGCTAATGACGCCGGCCTATGTAGCCGTCGTCACGTGGGTCACAGGTGACTTTGTTGTTATTAGGTACTCGAATTGCGCATGCGTGCGATGGATATATCCAGTGCTAAAGCACCGCCTCTGGCGGTCATCCGGGACTCATAGAACCGTAGTTACAGCCGTAACTATCGTTCTATTTCGTCCCTACTGCTTTAGCACTGGATGACTTATACCAACCATGTCATGAATAATCCAAGCCCTTGCTCACTACTGGAAGCAGCGGAGCTCGGCCAAAGGACCACGCCCAAAGAATGGGGAGTGGCGACATTAACCCGATAAAAACTGGAGAATGTGCCAGAAGACGCCCACGACGCCGCGGCGCAGATGGTCTCCAGGGGCACCACTCTCAGGGCAGCCCAATATGTTGAGATGCTCCTTGTAGAGTGGCATCTCAGCCCTGATGGCAGGGGGGCGGCCACTGGCCCCGTAGGCATGTGAGATGGTATCGACAACCCAGTGGGGCAGCCGCTGGTAATAGGGCACAACCTCCTTTAGTGCCGCCATGGCAAAATCAAGAGCTGCTCCGACTGTATCCGACTCTATACAAGCAGTAGCCTCGATATATGCCCTTTGGGCACCCACAGGGCACAGCAACTTCGACGTGCCGTTCTCCTGAATGTCAAAGCGTGCCAGCTGGGCAGGCTGATTGAAGTGGGTTTGTGGAAGCACCCTGGGCAGGAATGCCACATTTGCCCAAAGGGCAACATCTGAGAGTCCCACCTCGGGCATGTATCATTTATGGAGAGGACATGCAACTCCCCAACTCGCTTCCCTGAGGCTATGGCAAGCAGAAATGCTGCCTTTGTGGGCAGCCGCCTAAGCCCCACCTGGGCCAGGGGCTCTAAGGGAGGAGATGATAGGGCATCCGGCAGCAGGGGCAGGTCCCAAGCCGGAGCCCTCGGGGTGCTAGGGGGACGCTGCCTTAAAGCCCCTCTTCAGGAAGAGGGACACCGACCTGTGGCACCCCGCCGTGGCGCCATCGACCCAAACATGTCAGGCACAAATAGCAGCCACATAAACTCTGAGTGAAGTGAGAACGTCCACTATCTAGAAGCGACTGCTGTCTGGGCAACAGTGTAACATGCTGTCCCAAGGAACAAGCACATGCTTGCCCCCCAGTTGGGGTAGAAAGTGCGTGAGTGCAAGCTGCACAGCCCGAAGCTCTAGCACGTTGACATGGCGTTCACCCTCCTGGGCCGACAACTGACCCTGAACAGTCCTGCCCTGCCGCACTGCACCCCACCCTGATAGACATGCACCTATGGTGACGGTCTCCTGGCGGGATGGGATGGCGCCCATGGGCACGCCCATCAGGAGATAGGCCCTGCCCCTCCAGCGTGACAGAGAGTGGAGGCAACGCTGCGACACCCTGACTTTCCTGTGCCTGTGCCACCTGGTGTCCAAGTGAAGGCTGTTCAGCCACATCTGCATGGGGCGCAACGACAGTGGGCCTAAGGGCCCAACGGCCGAGGCAACCGTCAGTCTGCCCAAGGGCCGGAGGAACTGAATATAAGGCACCATCTTGCCCGGCCCACATGGAAGTAGGCATCCCTCAAGTCCACGGTTGCGAACCACTCCCCCTGTGCATGTGCTGTGGTCAGCATGTGGAATGGCAGCACCTTCAGGAATCTGTTGATTCCTCTGAGGTTTAAGATCAGGCGAAATCTGCCGACTTTCTTGCTCACCCCTTCATATAAGAGGTTTAGCCGGAGCCGCTAGTGACATGACATCCTCAAGCAGAGGTGTGGCAACCGAAGGAGGGCCAGGCGGCAAGCTAGTAGCCCCCACACCGGCCCCTGGCTGAAGGGCCAACAGGAGCGACTTCGTCTGCTTCGTGACGGTAGCTAACCGATCCACCTTAGAGGACAGCCTGTTTCTAGTCCCCTACCTGGGGGGTGAACCCATAGCCATCACTCCATCAAATCGCCGGGAACGGCCAGACTGAGCTGGAGGAAGTTGTGACGAGGAGAGGTGCCACCTCTGCGACTCTAGCCACTCTGAGCGCCCGAGGCATGAAGCTACGGCTCATGCAGGCGCTTTGCGTGAGACCCTCCCTCAAATGCTCGAGGCCAAAGCAGAGGGGGGCAGCGGTCATGGCCGCCCTCGGGCTCAAGAGAAGCCATACAGGCGCTACATGAATGAGCCATTCTGTAGGTAGCCGGATGCCGCGTAGCCGGGAGCGGGTGCGAGAAGGCAGCCTTCCCCAGCTACCTGCTGAACGGAAAGAGTAGAGTAATGCTCCTACTCGCCGAACACAAAGAGGGATGTAACTACACCCACGTTACCAGCAGAGGGAGCGGGAGCGAGAGCACTGCCTTCACCTAGCTGGATTAAATAAAGAAGTTTAACAGGACTGCTTAGCCGGGCGGCTGCTGCTAGAATCAAGCACACGTCTACCAGGAGCGGGGGCGAGAACACTGCCTTCACTGGTTGAGTTCATAACGAATGCCGGGTGCAGCGTACCCGGGAGCGGGGGCGAGAACACAGCCTTCACCGGCTACCTGCTGAATGGAAAGAGTAGAGCAATGCTCCTACTCGCCGAACACAGAGAGGGATGTGAATGACCTACACCCACGTTACTAGCAGAGGGAGCTGGGAAACGTACAATATATATGAAACGTGGTGCGCAGTAAGCCCCATACAGGGCTGGAAGACTCTCCCCGCAGGCGTGTAGCTGCCTTATATGCGCGCGCATTCAGGTAGGCTTGCCCTGATTGGCCGGCTACGTTTATACAACTTCAGTGTGTGAACGCTCGCGTATCATTGATGAGAGTAGTACCCATAGAGTCCAGTAGAGGGCTCCGCCTGTGCTTATAGAACTAGCGTTACAATACGTAACCCCCCGATATATCCCAGCATCACAGACTCGAAATAAATATACTATAAGACTTTGAACTTTACCTGTGTAGATTCGTAGAGCACTCTGATGCCTCCATGCAACATGAAAGCCTGTCTGCCT
The DNA here is from genome assembly GCA_031216635.1 of Dissostichus eleginoides. Lineage (NCBI taxonomy): Eukaryota > Metazoa > Chordata > Actinopteri > Perciformes > Nototheniidae > Dissostichus > Dissostichus eleginoides. Next base: position 33,919,048 of record CM062273.1, on the reverse strand, counting down.
GCAGTACTGTTAGTGACCTTATGGAGGCAGCGCAGCAGGGAGTGGCGGATAGGAATGGCATCATGTTGAGCTCCGTTGCTGTGCCAGTCCTCGTAGAGCCGCAGGAGGCCAAAGATGTAACCCTTAGATACCACCCAGCACACATTAGCCTCTGTGAGGGAGACACAGACACAGAGGAGGGAGAGAAAAGCATCAGTACTAGTCTACCGGTGACATCTACTTCAAAAGTGGCTGATTGGACACAAATCTACCTTAGTAATAATTATAGGCTGATTTACTGACATCAATTTCCGAATGTAAGTCAATAGGGAAAGTCTTTTTGGGCCAAAATGAGGACACAGACTGACACCACCACTACGAAAATGTGTTTCAATGCCCAGCTCACTTCCTGGGGATTTGGCTTCACTTGGGTCGGCTGAAGACTACAATTTTGTATTCCAATTTCAAGGAGTGGAGTCAGAAAGCAGAGAGCCCTTTGTAGCTGCTGCTCATCTCTGCTGCGTATTACATTATGGTCAAGTTGTATTGTGGGTAATGTAGGCTCCAAGTTATGACAAGCAAGAAGGTGTGGAACAAATAGATGATATCTCTGGGTCTGGTGCATCTGTTTTTTTTATTTAAATCAAACGTGGATCAGGCAATATAACAGGAGTGCAGTGCTAAATTTGGGTAGTAGAAAATGAGCATAGTCATGCTAACGCGAGAATAGTCATGCTTTCTAAGGATACATAGAAACACCCTTTTAATAAAGACATTATTTAGTCAAGAAACGTTTTTAGAATAACTTCAACTTTGCAAAAATAAGGGGTGTACATACTGCTTCAAAAAACTTTAATGCTTTTCCAAACTGAATATAATAGCTTATTTTCATTCTTCATCAAATGTCCAGCTATAGTCCTTTTCTCTACAACATTAGAGTGTATTACTTAATACAGTTTGTGGGAAACTGTAACCTAAATATTAGTCGCCAGGAAGAAAAATCTTTCTACAAATATGACTTGATATCAGCGTAATTGTTGCCTTTATGTTCACTCCAAACATTGCATTATAGATCAAAGTGGAACACTGAGAGCAGGCTCATTTCGATGTTCTAGTTTATGAGCGAACGCAGTGCCCTTGATGTTCTCTGCAAATTGGCACTTTGACATGCAGCGCTGACGATATTGCATAAATCATGAAAAGCTCAGAGCCCTATGGATTAGGGACTCTCTAAACTGTAACCACACAGAATGTATCCAAGAGGATGAGAAAAACTGTGGATAGAACAAGAAGAGCTAAAGTTATGACGGGGATAGACAATGTTTGCTGACTCACAATCACTTCTCTGTGGATGTTCTGCTGCAGTAAGCGCTCTTATTCACATGAATTGAAGAGTAGTTGCCGGTAGACACAGTACAAGCACCAGGTACTCTGATGAGATAGAACCAATGAAAGGTTGTTGTATATATTGTACGTTTATCATAACCTGTGCCAAAGAGCTCCACCAATGAGTGCTATGGGTGACACACACACACACACACACACACACAACCTTCCCTCATCCAGCACCAGTCACTTTTCTGCCCAACTCCGCTACTACTGCACTGAAACTGTACTTTGAACATTTTAAATATACTATTCATTTTTTAATTGCATACCCCGTTTATCTAGGCCCTTTTTGTTTTGTTTTATGTATACCCCGTTTATCTAGGCCCTTTTTGTTTTGTTTTATGTATACCCCGTTTATCTAGGCCCTTTTTGTTTTGTTTTATGTATATATGTCACACTGTGGGACTGCGGGAAACGATATCTCGAGATTTCTGGATGTATACCGCATGTAGTAATTTTGACAATAAAGCTGACTTTGACTTTGATTTGCGTTCTTCAACACCAGGCTTGGGGAGGAACCCAATACATGAAATGGAATTACATAATCAGGACATGCTTCAATAAATAGTAGTAGTAGAATAATAAGTCATAAAATAAGGAAATGAGTAAGCATTTTAGCATTTTACCACTTCTGGTTCCCTCGTCTTAAAGTCAAAGGTTTTTTTAACGTGTGTTTGGTTAAAAGCCGGAACTAAGGTCTGTGGTTAACACAAGCTTACGAGATTTTCACGTTTTGTTTGACGACATGTAACAGTAAATACCCAACTCGTAAATCTCTGAAGTTTCTATGTGTCAATAACGATGGTTGCTAACAAGTGACTAAATAAACTACTTAAGGTCATCATGCCTTAAGTTATCTATTCATTTCTGCCGAATGTATTTATCCTTCAGAAATCACAAAGTAGTGTCGATATGTGGACATTATTCTGCTGAACAAAACCTTATAAGTATCATAAACATGTTTTGGCCACAAAGCTTATTTTCTGCAATATAACAAAATCCTTTTTGGTGTTATCTCGAGCAAGCCCTTTGCAATGGTAACTTTCAAGTTGGCCGGAAATAATATGACGGCACCAGTGGTGTAGTGGGGATTTTTTTACTGGGTGGACGGGGGGAGAGACACTATGGACGCGCTCGTGAACTGTCAACGGGGGGGGGGGGGGGGGGAGTACACTGTGGACCTCTGTGGACCTCTGTGCCTGTGTGGACCTCTGTCGCCTGTCAGCGCAACTTACATGATGCCGTTTAAAAAATATAATAATAAAGGGCGGTGCCAGCCGTCAGCGAACCGAGCCGGCCTTTCTGCACGACTGTCACTCAAATGTGGGACATAGTCTCAATTTGTGGGACGCGGGTATGATAAAAATGCTGTGTGGACTTTAAACTTTGATTTTCCAGAGACTGACCGAAAAAAAGTCCTAACGTGAGTTTCGTATAAGTGAACTAAATGTGTGGCTCTTGTTAACGGGTGTTGTTTATACAGGTTTTCAATACATGTTACTCAGGGGTTTTATTATTAACCAAAGTTCTGCCCTCTTCTTTTCATGGGCCTAGGTCTATATTTGCCTAATACTGCTCTTACTGAGCTGATAAATATGAGGAGGCTTGCACTAGGTGGAAACCATGTTAAATATACCTCTGTTTTTGTTGTTGTTAGTGTTGACGCTGTTTCTCCCTGAGCCCTCAGTCTCGCTCTATTATATGAGTACATAATTATACACTCCTATAGTGACCAAATCTGACAAGTTCCAAGTCTGACTTAAAAAATAAAAAAAGTACAACCAATCTGAATAGCCTATTTCTTAATGATTTTTTCGTTTTATACATGGGCACAGTCCCATAAATTGCTGAGCTTATCTGAACACCTTTGGCTTATGTGGTGGTTTTGGGTTCATTAGTAAGGTGAAGCAACAGTGGAAGAACAGTATGATAGTGATTAAGAACTGGGGGATATGTAGCTGCAGGAGAACTTGGATGTCTGGGGAGGAGGGTCGGCCCCACTCCTTAGAGTTCAACTTTGGTCGTGCAGAGGATATGTATGTTTCTGTTTTGGTTTGTATTTTCATTTTTTTTTTTATTTCCTGTTTATTTATTTTCATTTTTACGGGGGAGGCTGGGTTGGGGTGGGGAGCAGTGCCACTGCGGTTATATCACTGGAGGAAGATGTAGAGATGACATCAAAAGACACAAGCTAAGAGACCCTTTTATGCCTTATGGCAACATATAAAATAAGTGGTGATATAGGGAAAGGAGAGGATTTAACTTTTTGCACATGGAATGTGATCGGGATCAATGAACCAGTAAAACAGGGAAAAGTACTGTCCCATTTAAGGGAGCTTCATGCAGACATCAGTTTCTTACAAGAGACACATTTAAATAACAAAGCACACAATACAATTAAGGCTAGATGGATAAATCAAGTTTATCATTCTACGTTTTCGGCAAAGGCTAGAGGTGTGGCTATAATCATTCGCAAACATTTCCCATTTTTACACAAATCCACAATTGCAGACAAAGAGGGGAGATATATCCTGGTCACAGGTGAAATACAAACTATACCAACTACATTACTGAACATATATCCTGGTCACAGGTGAAATACAAACTATACCAACTACATTACTGAACATAATTATATGGTCCAAACAGGGACGATCCAGAATTTTTTAGAAAGATCTTCAGCATGATCCCCGACATCTCTACAACAAATCTTATTATTGGAGGCAATTTTAATCTGGTCCTAGATACTTACTTAGACAGATCATCGACTCAGAGAATAGCATCATCTAATGCTTCTAATTTTTTGTCATTCATCAACAATACAAACTTATTTGATGTGTGGAGAACCTTAAATGCAACAGGTAGAGAATATTCCTTTCACTCTCGAGTTCACAACGTATACACCAGAATAGATTATTTCTTACTCGATGGTAAACTTTTGTCTGGGGTTAATGATGCGAAATATCACAATATTATCATATCTGACCACTGTCCTGTTTCTATTTCACTGAGACTGCCCGAGGCATCAAAGACGGCTAGATCCTGGAGGTTTGACCCCCAACTATTAACAAGGAAACCATTTTGTGAATACACATCCCTGAAACTGGCCCTCCCACTGTACTTCTCGGAGACTTCAACCTCCAGACAGGGAAGATATCTGAACTAACATCTCTTTTAACCGCCTTTGCTTTCTCACTGTCTCCATCCCCACCTACTCATAAAGCTGGCAATGTCCTCGATCTCATATTCTCAAGGAACTGCACTACTTCTAACCTCTCTGTAAACCCGCTTCACACATCCGATCACTTTTTCATTTCATTCGCTCTACCCCTTTCCAAACATAACAAACTAATCTCTTCTAATGCTGCACCTGTCCGCCGTAACCTTCGTTCCCTCTCCCCCTCTACTCTGACCTCATCAGTGCTCTCAGCCCTCCCTTCCACTGACTCGTTCCAACTCCTGCCTCCAAACTCTGCTGCAGAAACTCTCCTCTCGACTCTTTCATCCTCTCTGGACTCTCTCTGTCCTCTCACACCTCGGCAGGCTTGTCAGTCCCCTCCTGTTCCCTGGCTAAATGACGCACTGCGTGCTAATAGAACCATCCTTCGGGCAGCTGAGCGGAAATGGTGGAAATCCAAACACCATGACAACCTCCTAACCTATCAGGCTCTCCTCTCCTCTTTCTCTGCTTCGATCTCTCAGGCAAAAAGCACTTTCTTTCAAGATAAAATCCATTCTTCCTATTCCAATCCCAAAAAACTATTTTCCATCTTCTCCACCCTCTTAGAACCCCCTTCCCCCTCCTCCCTTCTGTCAAGCGACTTTGTTAACTACTTTGAAAAAAGGTTGATGATATTCGTTCTTCTTTTTCTGACTCACCTTTACTCACCGCTGGGTCACCAGACCCACCGTTCACCCACACACTAACCTCCTTTTCCCCTCTCTCTCCAAGTGAGGTTCTTACCCTCATTACCTCTGCCCATCCTACCACCTGTCCTCTGGACCCTATCCCCTCAACCTCCTTCAGACTATCGCTCCTGATATTCTACCGTTTCTCATCTATTTCATCAACACTTCTCTAACTTCTGGTCACTTTCCAAACACTCAAGGAGGCAAGACCTGTCTGCTGCATTCGACACGGTGAATCATCAGATCCTCCTTCGCACTCCCCAAGTACTTGGAGTTTCAGGCTCTGCACTTTCCATCCTCACCTCATACCTCAAAGACCGCATCTACAGGGTAACTTGGAGAGGGTCCGAGTCCGACCCTTGTCAATTAACTACAGGGGTCCCTTAGGGCTCTGTTCTTGGTCCCCTCCTCTTCTCTCTGTAAACAAACTCGCTCGGATCAGTCATTAGCCCGCATGGTTTTTCATACCACTGCTACGCTGACGACACCCAATTAATTCTGTCCTTTCCCCGCTCAGAGAACCAGGTCGTCGCACGCATCTCTGCTTGTCTAGCAGACATCTCTCAGTGGATGTCTGCTCAACACCTCAAGCTCAACCTTGACAAGACTGAACTGCTTTTCCTTCCGGGAAAAGATTGTCCCACTCTTGACCTAACAATCAACATCGGCACCTCTGTTGTTTCCCCGACTCAGACTGCAAGGAATCTGGGTGTGACCCTAGATAACAACCTGTCCTTCACTGCAAACATCGCTGCTACAACCCGCTGCTGCAGCTACACGCTGTACAACATCAGGAGGATACGTCCCCTCCTGACCCAGAAAGCAACGCAACTTCTGGTCCAGGCTCTCGTCATCTCACGCCTAGACCACTGCAACTCCCTCCTGGCTGGTCTACCTGCATGTGCCATCCGACCTCTGCAGCTCATCCAGAATGCAGCGGCTCGTCTGGTCTTCAACCTTCCAACATTTTCCCACACCACGCCGTTCCTCCGCTCACTTTACTGGCTTCCAGTAACTGCTAGAATCCACTTCAAGACACTGGTACTTGCAATCCATGCTGCGAATGGATCTGGCCCTTCCTACATCCAGCACGTGCACTCCGCTCTGCATCAGCCAAACGGCTCGCTGCACCCGCACTGCGAGGGGACCCAAGTTCCCATCAGCAAAAACACGTCGGTTTGCTATCCTGGCTCCAAAATGGTGGAATGAGCTCCCCATTGACATCAGGACAGCAGAAAGCATACACATCTTCCGGCGCAGACTGAAAACTCATCTCTTTCGACTCCACTTCGAGCGATAGAATTACTAACAGAGCACTTATATACTAATAAAGGAAGTTGAGTAGCACTTGAAATGTTTTGGCTCAATGAAACCTGATGTACTTATATGATTCTGTTTTCTTCAAGTTTGTATCTTCTTGGTCGAATGCACTTATTGCATTCCACGAGCACGACGGCATCTGCGATCCCTCACTCTACCCCTCGCTATCGCGTGAAGGGTCTGCTTTATGCGCTCCGCACAGTAACCCTGCTGCGAGGCTCCAGCGAACAGTTCATGAGCGTGCTCACTAGCGCACCTCCCCCCCCCCTGTTCATAAAGTCAAGTACCCCTCAAAAGGTCCGGTTTATTTCATTTTAAGGATGCGCACCAAGCAACATCTCCAGGTGCTCCTTTGAGAACCAGGGCAAAAAAGTTATGTGCACCCACCCCTGCATATAGAGGTCTTTTTCGAAACAAATGATAAAGATGATGTTTCACCAATATTGTTATGGGAGACTTTTAAAGCGTATATAAGAGGGTGTGTTATCTCTTTCCAGGCATCGCAAAGAAAACGGGACCGCATTAAACAATCACAATTAGAGGAACAAATTCAAAAACTGGATACAGAAAATGCCACCCTACCATCTACTGAGTTGCACAGTAAAATCTCTTCTCTTAAATATGAGCTCAATCAAATACTTTCTGAGAAAATGTCTAAAGCCTTTATTTTTACTAGTTAGACATATTTTGAGTTTGGGGATAAACCACATAAACTGCTAGCGAGACAGCTGCGGAAAATGGAAAGCGACAGGGCCATTCGCAGGGTAAAATCAGAGGAAGGCACTCCCTTGACCTCTCATAGGCATATCAATGACATGTTTCGGCGTTTTTATGATGATTTATACAACTCTAAGGCCCATGCGCAACCTTAAGTTGCGGATCAGTTCTTAAATGCGTGTGACCTAACCACATTAGAACAGAGAGATCGTGACTCTCTTGAAAAGGACATTACATGTGAGGAAATCAGGATGTAAAGGAAAGCATATGAGATTGGTATGCTGCCGCCAACACTAAACGAGGCAACTATAACAGTGATTCCAAAAAAAGGGAAAGATTCAGAACAAGTGGGATCATATAGACCAGTCTCCCTTTTAAATACAGACCAGAAAATTCTTGCTAAGACCTTATCTAGGAGACTCAGCCTCATTATGGCTAAACTGGTACACCCTGACCAAACTGGGTTCATTCCAAACAGACATTCATTTCATAACCTCAGACGTCTCTTCAATATTATGTACTCTACCAGACAGCTGGAAGGGGATTTGTTTATCCTAAGTTTGGATGCGGAAAAGGACTTTGACTGTGTGGAATGGTCCTACTTATATAAAGTTCTAGAAAATTTTTAATTTGGAACAGGATTCATCTCGTGGGTTAAGTTGCTTTACACCAATCCAAATGCAAGAATCCTCACTAACCGGACTATCTCAGAACCATTTAACCTGCAAAGGGGAACAAGGCAGGGATGTGCACTTAGTCCTCTACTGTTTGCTCTTGCATTAGAGCCCTTGGCTGAAACAATCCGAGCCAACACAGAGACTCATGGCTACAATACAGACTACCCTACAAATAAAATCTTTTTCTGTATATAAAATAAATTGGACCAAAAGCGAAGTGATGCCTGTACACTGTAAAGACACAAGCGTGCTAGAGAGCATGAATCTCTATCGCTATTTGATGCAAACTTTGTGGCCATTCTAGATACATTTAAGACAAAAATAGAGTTTTGGAAAACACTGCCAATTTCCTTACTAGGTAGGATCAACGCAGTGAAGATGATCTTTCTCCCTCAGCTGTTATACCTCTTTCAGAACTTACCTTTATATCTTACTAAAGCCTTTTTCACAAAACTAGACTCAATAATTCTCCCCTTTATTTGGAACTATAAGTCCCATAGGATTAAGAAAGGTCACTTGTGCAAGACTAAGACGAAAGGGGGGCTAGCTCTGCCAGACTTTATGCGCTATTACTGGGCGGCAAATATTCGTTGTGTCTCCTACTGGCTAGACGAGACAGTTGTACTCGCAGACTGGCTTGACTTGGAACGAGAAGACTGCCTACCCTCCTCTCTTGGTGCCATAGTTATGTCTCCCGTGCGTCTTAAAAAGTCATACTATAATAATAACCCGATTATTCATAATACCATTCAGATTTGGAGACAAATTACAAAAACAACTTAAACTTAGGGCCCTGTCCTTCAATGTTCCCCTATCATCAAACCCATCGTTTACCCCTTCAATTATGGATGGAACCTTTGACAGATGGAGAGAGTTAGGAATGGGTAGCGTTGGCGATTTATACATCCGTGGTACATTTGCATCATTCCAGCAGCTTCAGGAAAAGTATGGGCTGGCTAGGGCGGATTTCTTTAGATACCTCCAGATTAGGCATTTTGTGAGGACCCACCTACATGACTTTGAGACTGCAACACCTGACAAGCTTGACCACTGTCTGAGAGACTGTTTAGCAGAGAGACATACAGTGTCATTTATATATGACATACTACAAGACTATGGACAAGTTGATACAAACTGTATAAAAAAGACTGGTAAAAAGAGTTTGGTGAGGAAATAGCCGAGGACACCTGGGACAAGGCCTTGAACTATGTGAGTATCTGTTCCCTTAATGCCAGGCACTGCCTCATACAGTTCATAATCTTACATAGGTTGCACTACTCTAAAGTAAAACTCCATAGAATCTTTCCCGAAGTGTCACCAATCTGTGAGAAATGTGAACAATCAGAGGCAGACTTACTTCATAGCTATGTGCTATGCCCTAAACTACAGAACCTTTGGGTCGCAATATTCTCATTCTTTTCAAAGGCATTTAAAGTCCAACTACAACCAGATCCAGTGTTGGTGATACTGGGCACATCTGAACAATGTAACACACTTCAAAATGCACAACTTCATCTCCTGTCCTATTGCTCTCCTGTGTGCAAAGAAACTTATTCTCCTGTTATGGAAATCAAAGAATGTGCCCAGTTTTAAAGCTTGGATTACGGCATTGACTGATACTCTGCATTTAAAAAGAATTCGATATATCCTAAAAGATAGACTGGGGGAATTTGAAAGGATGTGGGATCCAATGGTTTCATTTATAAGGGGGACGGTCGGTTGAAATGCATTGCACAAACAATCGTTTTTTTTAATTGCTGGGTGGCACTGCTCAGGGAGGTAATATGGGCTCATCTGCACCACTTATTTTTTTTAATTATATACTATTTTGTATGTTCTTTCCCACTATGATTAGGTATGTCATTAAGCATGAAACATAGCATCCTGTCATGCTATGTTTTTTTTGTGTTTTTTCTTGTTGGCTGTTATGTTTGTCTTCTATGTTGAAAAAGGGAAGCATGATTTCCACCCCAAAGAAGTCTGTACTATTGCTTACACTTGTATGCTTCTTCTCAATAAAAATATTTGAATAATAAAATGCTGTGTGTGCGACTGCACACACAGCATTTTATTATTCAAATATTTTTATTTGAATAAATAAAAATAAGTCCGCAAGTGACCAAGTGTCCCGCACAAAGCGGGACACTTGGTCACCCTACACACACACACACACAATGCTGCCCCTCACACACACACACGCTTCAAATCAAGTTGCATAAATACTTGAGCTACGTTTTTATTATAATTACTGTGAAATGTATTATGTTTTCGTCATTATTACAACAAATACACACTTGCAAGTGATAACACTGGCAATGATTCTATATTTATTAGACTATTAAAAAAAAAATCATGCTTAAAAAAAGTGGGGGCTCCAAATAAGTGGGGGGACGGCGATCCCCCGCGTCCAACGACCACTACACCACTAGTCGGCACTCTATTGAAACCAAATCTATTTCAGTTCATTATCATGGTCTCAAGTTAGAAAAATACTTTCACTGGAGGGAAATGTGACCATTATTTTGTCTTGGAAGGAGACAAAAGATGTTCAAAATAATTTATGTTCTATATTTATTTCACCTTTGTCCTTATTTGCACTGTATTTAAGAGAATCCAGTAATCAGGATACAGGTTTTAGTTATTGTAACAGAACTCATTTTTAAAGTCACCCTCCCAAACCTGAACAACAGAAGCACGCATGAACGCACACACACTAACACACACAGTACATCATTGTGTTTTGTCCATATTAACATCCTTCCCATGTCAATCTGTCTGCTGTAACAAGTCCATATATCTTCACAGCTTGTACAAAACGAATTAAAAGGCATGCTGTTTTTGTCAATAATCCCCCAGACCTTTCCTCCAGTACCACTTTCAGGACAAGTTTACCTCTTGTTCCAATGAAACATGGATGGATTACCAAGCATGCCTCCTGGGCACACAGCCAGGGAACCAAAGAGTCAAGCGACTGTTATAGGAGCGCCCTGCCCTTACCTCCAGCACATTCAGGACAACACTGAGGACACATCTAGGACCATGGAATGGGTAGAACACTCTCATGTTGTCTAATCGTCCAGCATCCAGGGACCACTAAGGACTTCAGGATGTTAGTCTTATAATAAAATATCGGTACCACTTTACAATAAGACTACACTTATAAAGGATTCATAAAGGGTTTATAATTAGGTTATTAATTAGGTTGTAAACACTTTATTAATCATTAAGAACCATTTATAAACCAGTTCTAACGTAGTTTTCATACATCAACACAGGCTCACTATTTGGCAAGAGGACTAAGCCTTATATTGGCTACTTAGCGAGAATCAACTCAGTGAACAACAGATACCAAGGATGCTGGCTGATGAAGAAGACGAAGTAAGCTAAGTAGCCAATATAAGGCTTAGCAGTACAGATAAATGTGGGCTCACTATTTGGCAAGATGACTAAGCCTTATATTGGCACTAGCTTACTTCGTCTTCTTCATCAGCCAGCATCCTTGGTATCTGTTGTTCACCGAGTTGATTCCCCCCCCATCCATCTTGTTGTTTCTTGGCATCTCTTTATGACCATTTATTAATGAGTTACTACCATTTATAATAAGGTTTAGCAGTAGGCTACAGATAAATGTGGGCTCACTATTTGGCAAGCAACCGGTCACAGTTGCCCTGTTTATCTCATGTCTTATAAAAGCTTATTAAAGATTCATAAAGTGTTCACAACCTAATTAATAAATGAATTACAAATATTCGTAAACCCTTTATAAGGGTAGTCTTATTGTAAAGTGATACCAAAATATCATATTTCAGACCTCAGATACTTTTTATTCTTTGGTTCCTTTACCAGGAATACATTATGGTGCCTTAAGCCCAGAGAGCATATTGTCTACAGATGAAAATCACAGAGCCTCGGCACTCTGGAGGATATTTCATGTTTCAACATGCTGGAGTAACCAGAGAGAGAGGTGTGGGGATGCATGTGTGATATACTGTAGAAGCCAGGAGGGAGTTAGGGTCTGTGTCCACATAGAGCCTTTTTCTGACCCTGGCACTTTTGAAATTGGCACATTATTTCATAGAGAAAACTAACATACCAGACAAAAAAGTTATTTTTTTAAAGCAGATCAGTCGGGCGGACCCAGAATGTTGCTACCTTTGACTGTTTTACATGTTTTGGCGTACTAGGATCATCCTCCTCGATCTACGGCTGTCTACACATTTGCAGTTGTGGACCGTAATCACTGGAATGATTTCCTCTGCATGTTGGCTGCCTCTGTTTTTTTTTAATTCTCTGGCTTTCAACTCACTATGAGAGCTGCTTTATATATTATTGTCTTCTGTCTTCTTAATATGTAATTTGTGTTCTCACTGAGTTTTTTTTTTTTAATGGTTTTTATTGTAATGTGGAAACTATGGCAGAATCCTTCACACACAGTTCTGAAAAAAAGAGCAACAGGTGACCCCTGTAGGAACAACATAAGCATTACAACAGAGACATCCCATAACCACCCATTATCACATTTACCACCAGGAGAGGAAGGGAGATTTTATATAAATGAAAACTCAAAATATATATATTTTGATTTCTTCACATTTATAAACAACAATTAATATTTTTGTGGGCGTTGAACTATTTTGAAATTACCAACTAGGATCTCCAGATTTCTGAAAACCCAGTCCAGCTGGAACACAACAACACTATATCTCGATTTGTCCTCCACTCAACAACTGTTTGATGAACATTTATGCTCTTCTCAGGATGAATTGCAATAACTTTAGGGATCCTAACGTGTCATCTAGCGCCATCATCAGGTCAGCATTCAAATGTGTCTAATAATTTTGTTTGTGATCAAATACCTGAAGAACTGATGAGATTCCAAAAGCCTCAGCTCAACTCTGTGTTTACCCTTAATTGGCTCTTTTTTTTAGCATGCTAACGTGCTAAACTGAGATTTTTCTGAGACGAAATGCTCCAGAGCTCAGAGTCTTGGCATCACAGATAACTGAGGTTAGCTAACAGATAAATAACTGACTGAACTTACGTTAGCTGTTAGTGTTACTTGAGCTACAAGCTTTCACAAGATCCTTCATGCTTTTCCTATTCAAACCCACTGTAGCTGCACTAGGTACAATATGAGGTACAGTGAGATATCACGCTATCACGCTATCAAAGCATGAACAGCTATACAGTATATGGAACAAGATAAATATATAATTAAACAAGACAATCCCCCAAGAAACACTGAGTGAACCTGGGAAAGGGTTCGGGTAGTGTTGTGTAGTGATGATAATGATGGTGATGTACAGCATATATGATGAGAACCATCAGCTGGTAAATAATGAAAATCATGGCAACTTACTCGTACACAGCAGAGCAGCAAAGGCATCAATGGCTGCCCTGAAAAAAAAAAGAGGGAGCAGTTAATCTCTCAGACATTGAATTAACAAACGCTTTAACACCCTAACCCTAATTTTTGATTTTATGTGTGAATTTGCTCTTACAGCACAACAGTATATTATTGGACACAATACAAAAACACAGTCTTCTCCATAATATATCGTATGTATAAACTGCTGTAAGAACATCACATCCTTTTATAACTCTATCCCATGTCATAGAAAAGTCAGCATCTAGTTTGAGACTTTAAGTAGGGACGTTATTTAGTCATGGTACAGTAAGTTAGGTTATATGTGATATGGAATTACTTTTTTTTTATCTTTTCCCCAGTACCATTCTCTCTGTCTTTTTTGTCATTTAATATCATATTCCTCTCCTCCTCCATCCTGTCGTCTCTATAATGTGTTTCTTCTCTCTTACTTGTATATTTTAAGTGACATCTGCAGAATTCCACAACTCAAGCTTCACATGGCTAATAATTTGGCCTGACATGCTTTGTGTGGTGGAGCTTTGGCAAGTACAGAAGCTGTTTTGGTGTTGGTATTGTTCAGAGACATTTAGTTCTACTCTGCCTGACAGCAGACACGTGCATGTTGTACATGTGTACTGAGAAGAAGAATGTATCTCTGTGCAGTGTAGAGTTTCTAGCAGCAAGTAAACCTGGGTGTTACTCACAGGGGGGCCAGGACCTCAGGGTTCGTGCTATGTTTACTGAGGATGGGAAATACTACACTTCTTCAAAGGGACAGCTACGACTGTGTTACTGTGATTATGTATGTGCTATGGAAGAGATTAATAGTAATTGATAGTCCTCCAAATGTCCAAGTATTCACAAACAGTATAATGAGCTGACTTAATTCGTATTTATCTGAACCGTCTCAATTTGTATGTGTTTACGATTGGTCAAGTGCAACAAGGTTCTGTACTTGGACATTTTCTGATCACCATCCGTTAGGCAATATTATAAGGAACTACTCTTTTAACTTTCTTTGTTATGCAGATAATACTCAATTATATCTATCAATCAAGCCACTAGAAACTAATCAATTAATACAAAATGCAAGAATGCCTCAAGAATATACACTTAGATGATCTGCAACTTTTAATGTTAAACACGAACAAAGCTTAAGTCAGTGTACTTGGCCACAAGTCATGTCAACCGATCTGAAATATGCAAATAAGAAAAGAAAACTTTTCCTGAAATGTAATTTCTATGTTTGCATTTTATATTTATTTGAGTCACAAGTGCTAAGGATGCTGGTGCTCCTAAAGATGTGTTCCTGAAGCCAAACTCTTGAAAACAGGTAGTCAATCAGAATGTACCAGATTACATTGGCAACATTTTGTTGTGCTTTTGTTTCAGCTCACTGCTAAAAGACTTACGGTCCTGTTTTGTTCAATTTGTGGTGTAGTTGTTAATGTTTGTCTTTAAGTTGGCCCTTTGTTCCAAAAATGGTTTCATCATAAGTATATATTCTCCCCTTTGTCTTCAGTTTGTAAGGTTGAAGTGAATAGGTGAAAGAGAAAAGAGAATGGCATGTTTAAGTCCCGGATCTGTCCGTTTACATTTTTTAATCTGGTTTTGCATTTCATTAACCCTCTTGTCAATTAATATACTGCCCTTGCAATCAGCTCATTCCTCTCACTTGGGTCCCTCAGCCCATCCCCCCACCTGCTATTCATTACCTAATTAACCCCACAGCATATCTACCAGTTCACTCTCAATTGATTGCATTTGATCGTATTGAACATGAACTGCCAAGCTCTCCAGAGTTTTAGTTAGTTATTAGTCTGTTTATCTGCTTTGGCCATTACTGAACCCCCCTGTCATTTTGGACCCTGATTAGTGTGCATGCCCTTTGTAGGATTTGTTGACATTTGGGAAATAGACAATCTATCAAACAGACAATGTTTGACAGATTTCCCAGTTTTGAAGCTGCCTGAATGACTAAAGTAAACTGAACTTCCTGAACGTTCTGCCTGCTTCTGTGTTGTTTTCTTGGGTTTCAGTGTCTGTACCAGTGCGCTTTATCCATGAATTTCAAAATCGGATAATTTATTTCAAAAATATTGGTAAGACGATCAAAAATAATTGACTGATCGAATATCAAGGAAGTCAACAAGGAAAGATTCCAAAACCAGAAAACCTGGTCTGAAGGTCAATCAGTAACAAAATTAAACCTTAGACCTCCACATCCCCTGCATGCATTACAAACTATTTGTGATTTAAAACCTCTCAATCAAAGAGAAATAGCTCCTTTGCAATCTGCAGTAGCTCCAACCTGCAACAATGTAAAGAGGATAGTAAGAAGTACTGAGGTGCCTTGCAGTCTAACAGATGGGACTGAGGGATTAAGTGCTGTTGACAGTTGAGAATAGATGGACAGATTTAGCTGTACAGCTGACTGACTTACTTTACTGCTTTAAAAGTGTACACAGCAGCCAACCGACATATCTGACGGTTGCCATATCATAGCTATAATTGGATAAATCACTGTGACAGGCATGTCCCCCTCACACTGAAGGGAAATGGCATATCTACTGCCTTGTTGCTCTTATTACATCACTGGATATCACAGTTGCCAATTCTAACAAATTATCCAAAGTAGCAGCTGGCTTTGATATCTGGATTTTTTTCTAATTGTGTTAGGAAAATTAACAGCTGGCTTCTGTATGAAAATGATACAGAAAACTCACACTGAGGGCCATAAATGTGTAATGTCAAAGCATCCGATTCCCTCACACCAGCGGAGGAGTTTCATGTTCACTATGGCTGATCAGGAGCTGGTATGCCTGGCATGAAGCCGGACAGAGAGGCCAGTACCTCTGGTGCTCTTGGCATGCTCCACTTGGTATACTGGAGGATGCAGGCTATTTGAGCCACATGCCATCAGTTCTGACAGAGACAGATGGGCAGAAGACACACGATCCAAGAGGAGAAAGGATGGTGGCTTACATAAGAGTCAGAGTCTACGCATGAGTTGGGAGAAATGATGATATTCCCATACAGAGAATATGTTGATATGTTGATCTTGTCTCCCTGTAAACTGTAATTTAGCTTCAATTAAGCAGACAGTGACCAAGACTTTCATAGTGCCATACCATCAAGCTAAAAGTAGTTTGATATGATACTAGTGGCGTCTATGATACCGTCTATGAAAAAATCATCGGGATGGAAATGTGGTTCGAGCCTCAGTGGAGCTAAAAATGTCTTGTTTGTATGAATTGTCCACTATGTCAGCCGATTGCAAACTACTGCAAACTACCCAAAACATGTTTATGTTTCTGCCATTTTATTGGATTATTTGATTTATGTTTTGTTGCGATGAAACGCTGGTCTGACATAGTTCTGGACTAAAGCTAGGAAGCAAAAATTCAGACTTCTCTCTGGGGCCAATGAAATAAAGAGGGTCAGGGTTAGGTTAAGGGTTAGCCAATCGTCAACCATCTTTTGTCAACTATTCTCCCAAGCTGTGGAACACCCTACCAGGAAATATTAGAGAGGCAAACTCAGTCGACATTTCTAAATATCAACTAAAAACATTATTTTTTTAGAATAGCTTTTAATAAGCGACTTCCCCCTTTAATTGGCTTTTCTATCTTGTTTTTTGTCTATTTGTGTTGTATGCCTTACTTTTAAAACACTTTGAGCTGATTCTGTGGATGGAAAGTGCTTTACGAATAAAGGTTTATTTTGATCATAACACAAAATGCAGTTAAAAACACAGAGAAAAACGTCTTGGTTTTTTTCTTGGTGGTGGACTTTTGTGTAGTGAAGCTTGATGAGAATTACATAATTCAGACAACATTGATAAATGATCAGATGTCAGACTAGTGTAAATTTACACTAGAAGTGAACTTCCTGTAGCAAGAAGAACTTCCTGTAGAAAGCAGCTACTGGAAGTGCTATTGGATTGAGGAAAATATCTAGAGATCAAAATGAACCAGATCTAAACTGGACTAACCAGACATCTGAAACCATCACTGAGCATTTGAAATGAGAGGGTAAGAAGGCTTAAATTAAGCGTTTTGTTCATGTTGGCCTTTGAAACCAGAAGCTAATGCTAAGTCCACCATCTGCCAAAGTATAAATAAGGTGCTGATTGAATTAACAAGTTATTGAATGTCAGTGGCCCATCATAATTTGGTTCCGGGCTGTGAGAAGGATTTTATTTAATGTTGTTGCTCAGCCAGGGGCCATAACCTCCATAAATTGCCATTCATTTGCACATTAGCTGACACCTCCAAGCTAAGGCTAGGATGCTAGCTTGGAGGTGATGACTGAGTGATAATAGTGCAGAGTACTATATCTGTCCTTTAGCTAGTGTATCCAGAGACTGAGTGTGATCACGAGAGACATGGGATGTATGTGTCAACTGCAGGAAGGCTGGGTATACTTACTTGATGGTGTGCTGATTTTTAGTGGCATAGTGAGGGATGAGGCGATAGATGACATCCAGTCCTTGGTTTTCTCCTATTAGGTTTGCTGTAGAAACTGCAAAAAGAACACACATTAACAAACTGATAACATGGCAAGTAAAATCTGAGGTGTATTGTGTCATTTTAATTGAAATTAATATGTTTAAAAATATTTATTGATGAGGAAGTTATTCTTAGTCTTATAACCCATCATCAGTTGGACCAAAGTGCATGAAACTAAAGCCCGCTAATGTGATTGGCCAATAATGCTTGGACTAAAAACGGGAACAAGATTGCTTCTGATACTTAAATCTTGTGTCATTACTATAGATATGTCACAATCCTGGTGTTGGTCTTTTTGGGTTTCCTGTTATATTTGTAGAACCCTCTACTTTTTTTGTTTAAATTCCTGTCTTTGTGTTTTCCTGCCTTTTGTGATTGTCTGCCCCGCCCTGCTTCTTTCCACCTGTGTGTTTTTACCTTTCTGAACCTTCTGAACCTTTTCTGACCTTTTTGTGTTGCCTACCTTTCACAGCTGTGTCTTGTTTTGTAATAAGTATTGTGAGTACACAGTACTGTATACAGTATGCCTGTCTTTACCAGGGTTCTCTGGCAACATCAGGTAAAACAGACGACAGCCTGGCATGCGTCACTAGCTGACCCTCATTTTGCTACTTTGTTCCTCTTGCCATCCCAGTTTATTCCTTCTTTAGTTTAGGTGCTTTGTATTATTTTGCCTGGTCCTTTGGTTTTTAAATCTCACTTTTTGTTTGTTATACCTGCCTCCCTTTTGTTAATGCATTTTCTTCTGACCTCCTGCTCAAAGCGTGACAGTCCTTAGATTGTGAATAATGTGATAGAAAAGACTAACTTTAAAGTCGCTTTTACCAATCAGATATGTCAGATTTCCTTCTAAACGTAACACATAAAATCAAATAACACATTTACTGGCTCTTTCCACGTTTCTTGCTTTCATTGTCCAAAGGGATTCAAGCAGAACAATATGATAAATAATGGAGCATTTGCAAGTTATCACATCAGTTTGTATGATTGGTTTGCTGCTTTACTAACATCTAGTGGGTGAAAGCTATTCATACTCATGTCTCTAAGAACTTACCACACAATTGTGTGATGTTAGTGTCTGGGAAAATAGTCTGGGAAGCTGAAAGTAATGAGACAGTGAAGGACGATCTGTAGAGTAAAGTGTGCTGAGTGAAGGTGAACCATAACACATTTTCGTACCTGATGAACAGAACACCTGGATGACCCAGAGGCACGCTGCCACCCTGTTTGCGTGTTGGACGTTTTTTCTGAGCAGATTCAGAGTCAGCAGCACAGCTCCTGCCTCATCTGCCTTCATACCGATTCGGCGGTCTGTGCAGACACAAATATACAATTATTCATGTACAGTATGTGTAGATTGCAATGTCCAGCTGAAGAGTTCAGAACCAGCTAACCATTTAATGTATTTTATAATCAATATTCATTATTCCTACTGATCCATCCCCGTGATTGGCTCTGTAGGCTTACACACAAAACAAATGTATTGCTCACCTCAAAAGGTTTTAAACTCCTAGTTTTGATGTTACATTATGTTGCTTATCATTTATTTGGAGTGGGAAGAGGAGAAAGTCGCATAATTATGTTATGTCTAGGTTCCCCTATTACACTAAAGGTGTCTAAATCATGCAATTTGTGTGCACAAATAGTTGGAATCGTTATAATAAGCACCTTACTAGAGATGTTTAAGGGTAGATACAAAGTCTCTATGTGGTGTACATCATCTGAAGTACTGCACTGTATGTCAAGTTGTTTTAATCATAAATCAGATAAATTAATAAGGACAAATGGCCAAATATTCCTTCAGCAAATATTGTTTGGACAATACACCTTGCGGAAGACAATGGAAAGGCATGCTGTGATTTGGGATCAATAAAGTTTTGGAGCATGGGTGGCGAGCACTTCCGTTCTGAAAATACCATATCCTTATTGTCAATATAAGTAATACTCTGAATGATCTTACTCAGTAGTTTGTGGTTGTAAAGTTTCACGAGGCTGTGAAAATCCGAACACTCAAAACAGCTTTTCTTATTCAGTGAAGTCAAGTTTCACACCAATGAAATGACCACTATGCGTATTGACATAATTCCACAATACAATACGGCTCATTGGATCCACATGGGTATCAACTTTCCATTCATTTACCTTTTCATCCATTCTCACCTCTCTGTCCAATTTTAGCCAGCAGGTGCAGCAGTGGTAGCAGGAGGGTGTAGTTGGGACTGAAGCTGCGGGCGGTGGTGACCAGTGCGCTG
Source organism: Dissostichus eleginoides (assembly GCA_031216635.1). Taxonomy (NCBI): domain Eukaryota; kingdom Metazoa; phylum Chordata; class Actinopteri; order Perciformes; family Nototheniidae; genus Dissostichus; species Dissostichus eleginoides. The sequence continues at coordinate 33,898,926 of CM062273.1, read as the reverse complement.
AGCAAGGCCTCGCTGCCACCCTTACTGATCATATAGTAGATACGACGATCCGTACCTGAATACAGAGAGAGATACTAGAGATACTAGAGCTCAAAACAGCTGAAGTTGGCTTGAAGTGAAGGACGGAGGTCGGACTTCTGAAAGAGTCTGATGGATTTAAATGTTTTCGATGTGTTGATTCTCCTAACCTGGTCCTTCCCACCCATTCTATTACCTGCAGGTCATTCCCCCCTGCTTCATTGACTATTGATTTATTGAATTGCAGTCAAGGGGTTAGACCTAAACTTACCAGCAGACAGAAGTTCATCCAGGACATTGAGAATATTTAAGGTACTCTCCACATCCCCTGCATTCTGTAGAGACAAGAGAACAAAGTAAGAAAGCATATGAAAACTAACCCTAAGTAACTATTAAACAATAAACCAAAAACCTATGGGGAAAATGCTTTGATGGTAAATGTGAAGAAATAAGAAAACACAAAAGCCTGTTATCAGATAACAAACACAGAAACCAACATGACCCTACACCACTTCAGGAATACTTTGAACAGTGGCAAGCCGTCAGGGCCCTCTAGGCCCTCTCTGAGGCCTAAGATATTCTACAAAATAATATTTAAAAACATTAAAAAAATATATATTTTAAAAATATTTTTTTAGTTATATTTTTCATTAGTTTTACCAAAATAACTTGATTTAATTGTATTTAAAATAACATTTCCAAAGAAATAAATCCTTCGAATCTGCCTATTCAGTTTCTGTTGGAATGTGAAGGGTTAAATGAAAGAAGCTCCTTTAGCCGTCTCTGCGAGTTACTGTGAAGATAGGAGCTGATTGGTGGTCCAGCTATGAATTCACAGAGGGCCCGCTATAGTAGCTCAACGAGAGACTAATGTCAACTGACAGTACAATTGACCAATCATATCTTCCCTCTAAATGGGTGGGCTTTATTATCGCAGACTTTATGACAAGTTCCGCCCGCTGTGAAGTTTATGCATGTGTTATAATAACAACGGGTCAAGCTAGGCGGAAGTAGCTAATTAATAATGAATAATGAGCTCGTTCATGATGTCATCACTATCACTGACGTTACGTCAGTGATAGTGATGACATCGTTTCTGTTACGGTATCTGAGAGGACCCAAACGCAGGACACGGCAGAGTGTTGAAAAAGGGTTTATTAGTGGACGAGGTGCGGGGAGTATAATCCGGCTGGAGTGGCGAGGACGTGGCGGCTGGTGACAGCAACACGGCGGTCGGAGAATGATCCTGGAGCACAAGAAGAAAACACGTTAGAAGCTAGAACATCCAGGTATGAGGAAATAGCTTATAATGCTAAGTAGCCTTGGAGTTATACCACTGTGGTTTTACAACGATCTAGCGCAGAAAGGTTGTGGAGCGTCCACTGATATGCCGTTGTAAATGGCTTGATGGAAAGCAGGTGTGTAGTCGGGGAGGGTGCACAGCTGATTGCAGCAGGTGAGTGGAGGTTGAGCCGGGAGCCAGGAGTGACAGCCACCACGCCCACACAAACACAGACAGGGGAAAAGAAACAAACAAACACAAAGGAGACGGCTGGAGGAGTACAGCCACCACAGTACGCCCCCCTTAACGGACGCCTCCAGGCGGCCTACCAGGTCTACCAGGGTTATCCCGGTGGAAGTCCCGTACCAGGGACGCGTCAAAGATGTTTCGCCGGGGAACCCAACACCTCTCCTCTGGGCCATAGCCCTCCCAATCCACAAGATATTGGAATCCCCTTCCACAGCGACGTACGTCCAACAACCGCCTGACGGTGTAGGTTGGGTGATCATCGATGATGCGGGGGGGTGGGGGAACATTCACTGGAGGAGACAAGGGGCTGCTGACAACAGGTTTTAACAGAGAAACATGAAATGTAGGATGAATCTTCATGTGTGGGGGGAGCTTCAGCTTGACTGCAGATGGATTAATAACAGAGTCAATGATGAAAGGGCCGACATAACGTGGCGTGAGTTTTTTAGACTCTGTCTTGAGTGGGAGATCTTTGGAGGAAAGCCAAACACTCTGACCTGGTAAGTAGTTGGGGGCCGGGGTCCTGTGGCGGTCTGCGATGAGGCGGTTGCGGGCAGCGGAGCGGAGCAGGGCGGCTCGGGTGTCCTTCCACACCTTACGACAGCGACGAAGGTGGGTTTGAACGGAAGGAACAGCAACTTCCTGGGCTGGAAACAGGGGTGGTTGAAAACCCATGGCACAATGGAAAGGTGAAATACCTGTGGCTGCATTTGACAGGGAGTTGTGGGCATACTCGATCCATGGCAGATGTGGGCACCATGAAGAGGGGTTCCTGAAAGCCACACAGCGGAGAGCCGCTCCCAGGTCCTGGTTGGCCCGTTCCGTTTGCCCGTTTGTCTGAGGATGATAACCAGATGACAGGCTCACCGATGCTCCCAGAGCCTGACAGAAGGCCTTCCAAACGTGGGAAATGAACTGGGGACCCCGGTCAGAAACGATGTCGGTGGGGATCCCATGGAGTCGAACAACATGGTTGACCAGAAGATCTGCAGTCTCTCGGGCTGTGGGAAGCTTGGGAAGAGCAACAAAGTGTACCATCTTGGAAAATCTGTCCACAATAGTTAGGATGATGGTATTACCTTGTGAGAGTGGAAGTCCAGAAACAAAATCCAAGGCCACATGCGACCAAGGGCGACTAGGTACCGGCAGCGGGCGAAGCAGGCCAGCGGGAGGTTGGTGGGAGGACTTGGTCGCGGGCACATACTGTACAGGCAGCAACGAAGGCCCTGGTGTCTTGAGCCATGGAAGGCCACCAGAACCTCTGTCTGAGTATAAACAATGTGCGATGGACACCAGGATGACACGAGAGACGGGAGGCGTGTGCCCACTGCAGGACCTTGGAGCGAACAGAGGTAGGCACAAAGAGACTATTAGCTGGGCAGTTACCTGGGTTAGGCTGCGCCCGCTGAGCCTCCTTAACCAATGACTCAATCTCCCAGGTAACAGCCGCCACCACGCAGGAGGCAGGCAGGATGGTGTCTGGACTGGCAGCTGGTCCTTCGGAAGCGAACTGGCGAGAGAGAGCGTCCGGCTTGAGGTTCCGTGACCCTGGGCGGTAGGTAAGGGTGAATGAGAAGCGGCCGAAATACAGGGCCCATCGAGCCTGACGGGAGTTAAGGCGCTTGGCAGATTGGATGTAAGCCAAGTTTTTGTGGTCTGTCCATACAATAAAAGGGAGCTCAGCTCCCTCCAGCCAGTGCCTCCACTCCTCTAGGGCAAGTTTGACAGCCAGCAGCTCTCTGTTACCCACGTCATAGTTCTTCTCAGCTGGAGTGAGGCGGCGAGAGAAAAATGCACAAGGATGTAATTTTTGGTCTCGTTCAGAGCGCTGGGAAAGAACTGCCCCTACCCCGGTGTTGGAGGCATCGACCTCCACAACGAACTGGCGAGAGGGATCAGGGTGGATGAGCACAGGGGCAGTGGTGAAGAGTCTCTTTAGCTCCGAGAAGGCTGCATCGCACTCTGGGGTCCAGGAAAAGCCAGTTGTAGGGGAAGTGAGTTTGGTTAAAGGGCCCGCCACTCTGCTGTAGTCTCTGATGAAGCGCCGATAGAAGTTGGCGAACCCAAGAAACTGTTGAAGCTGTTTAACTGAGGTTGGTTTGGGCCACCCTGCCACTGCTTGGATCTTCTCAGGGTCGGTCCTAATCTTTCCTCCCTCAACGATGTAGCCCAGGAATGAGACTGTGTTGACATGGAATTCGCATTTCTCCGCCTTCACAAAGAGTCTGTTCTCCAGGAGTCTCTGCAGCACCTGCCTGACATGGATAATGTGTTCCTCCTGGTTACGAGAGAATATGAGGATGTCATCCAAGTAGACAAAGACTGACCGGTTGAGGAGGTCACGGAGCACATCGTTCACCATCGACTGGAAAACTGCTGGGGCATTCGTCAGTCCAAAAGGCATCACCAGGTACTCGAAGTGACCGAGTGGTGTGTTAAAGGCCGTCTTCCACTCGTCCCCTTCTCGGATTCTGACGAGGTGGTAGGCATTGCGGAGGTCCAGTTTGGAGAAAATGGTGGCTTCCTGGAGGGGTTCAAAGGCGGAGTTAATGAGGGGTAATGGATATTTGTTTTTTACTGGGATGGCATTAAGACCCCTATAATCAATGCAGGGCCGCAGTGAGCGGTCCTTCTTGGACACGAAGAAAAACCAGCACCGACCGGGGAGGAGGATGGGCGGATGACACCGGCAGCCAGGGAGTCATGGATGTAATTCTCCATGGATTTCCTCTTGGGGCAGACAGGTTGAACAGACGGGAGGAAGGCAGAGGGGCCCCGGGAAGGAGGTCAATGGGACAGTCGTAGGGTCGATGAGGAGGAAGAGAAAGAGCTCACTGTTTACTGAACACTTCTCCTAGGTTATGATATTCAGTGGGGACAGATGACAGGTCAGGCGGCTCGACCTTGAGTGGTGGAGCGGCGGCCTCTGCTGGCGGTAGGGCAGACTGCAGGCATGAGGATAAACAAAAAAAACTCCAACTAATGATTTTGCCAGTTACCCAATCAATCTGGGGGTTGTGTGTTCTTAACCAGGGATGGCCCAACACTATGGGGGCATGAGGTGAGGAAATTAATTGAAACTGAATATACTCACGATGGTTTCCAGACAGAATGAGGTTTACTGGCTTGGTGCGGTGAGTGACTTGGGCCAGGAATTTTCCATTTAGAGCATTAGCATTAAGAGGAGAATCTAACACTTCGCTGGGAATTCCTGCCTGAGCTGCAATGTTAATGTCCAAAAAGTTCTCGTCCGCCCCCGAGTCCACTAAGGCGAGCAGAGGTAGAGACTGTTGGTTGCAGCAAAGCACAGCTTCTAGCTGCCTCGACATTAACGACTGCCCGATGGCCCGAGGCAATCTAGTATTTAGCTCGGGCAATGAAGCCTCACCTGCTGGTTGCCCGATCGGGCAATCTATTATGGCAATTGTGGAGACGTGTCAGTGCCTGACAGCGGTCAAATCGGTTGGAAAATGATGAAAAAGTTGCCAAAAGTCGTTCTTCATGGACGTCGCCATTTTGTGTGCTTCGCGGATGGGCTCGGCTCCTCTCGACTGTGGCTCGGGTCTGCTCGGTCAGCTTCCGGATGAGGAGGCATTAGTTTGACCAACTTCGCGATGTTCGGGCTGGCCCGGTCAATACGATTTCTATACAATGAATACTACCCGGACAATGAATCGAATGCAACCAAATTTTCGCGGGAATTTCAATTTGTTACGGATTCTGATGCTGAATACCTAACGATCAAATCATTTAAAGTGTATTACAATGTTTCTTAGTCCACCAAAGCAAGGTGAACAACCTGGAAAGAAGAAGAGAAAGACTGAGCTGCAGTCCCCCCCCCAAAAAAGAGAATCAAAAAGAGAATCCCAGTCAGAAGAAGAGAGAATCCAGAAGGCCAGAGACTATGAGGAGAAGGAGAGGGCAATTCATCCCAGCTTGGCTGGACCAGTTTCCATGGCTGAGATTTGACAAAGAGAAAAATGAAACCGCAAATGAAATGAAACCGCAAATGAAACCGCAAATCTAAATGTTCTTGGGGGAGGCCCACCAAACCCCCCTAGCGAAATGACGCATCGTGCGTCATTTCGTCCGCGTGCATTTTTTGGCCTACCAGGTCTACCAGGGTTATCCCGGTGGAAGTCCCGTACCAGGGACCATGCTGAACATTTTTCGGACTGGGTCCATGCTGGCCAGATCGTTCTGTTACGGTATCTGAGAGGACCCAAACGCAGGACACGGCAGAGTGTTGAAAAAGGGTTTATTAGTGGACGAGGTGCGTGGAGTATAATCCGGCCGGAACATTTTAACCGAGTCATTTTCAAGATTGAGTTACAATGATAAACTGGAGTGGCAAAGGATCAGCTGCATGACCCCGCCATCAAGTACTTCATCCAAAAGGACAGGAGGATGGCCTTTGTGTTTAAGTGATTTGATCATCTAAGGTAGGCCTGAGTCATTTTCAATGTGGGCCGCCGTGCCGACTTAATTCATTTTTAATTGTTACTTGTCTGTGGGTGCCTTGTCATGATAGGTGTTTATATAAATCCGAATAATGGTCGAAGTCTTGACTGATGATATTAATTTATTGAAATCTCCAATATCAACAGTCAAGTCTTCGACCCTTATTCGGAGGGAAATGCTACAGTAAGAGCTTGTGCCTCTTCGGTGGGTGCTAACACTTAAACATAAACTTTATCCTTTACTTTCTCCGTCTTTATATGTAGATATTACTTTTCTCCGTTAATCTTTGCTCCTTTTCTCCGTCACATTGTTTCCATAGCAACAACAACTTCCTGTCAACAGCGTAAACTTGCCTTCAAAATAAAAGCATGTCCATACAAAATAGGAAGCCAAGCCAAATTACACTTAAGACATACAACTGCAACGAAAGTAACAAACACAATGCAATATCCTTTTCAATTTCAAAGAACACAAATTGGGTTATTTACAGGTGTTGTTTTGTGTGGTAGAGGGTCGCTGTCATAGCAATACAAGATAAAGACAGCAATTGGGACAACTACACGATGTTCAGTGTATTTTAATCTCTCTAAAGGAACAAAGGAGACCAATGGAAGCGTTTCAGGCAGGGGGTGAGTGTGTGGGTTTATATTTTTGTTCAGTGTATTTTAATCTCTCTGTACCAAATTATCCCACCTACAGATCTAAGAAAAATACATCGACCTTGAGTAAACCATTACAAATAACCAAAACTGATTAGATTTTTTTCGCATAGATTGCATTAAAAATAAAACAGCAATTGATAAACTGTTCAATAGGACATATTATGTTCATTTTCAGGTTCATATGTTATATTTTGTGCCTCTACTGTGACATGTCTCCATGCTTTAATGTTCAAAAAGGTCTTTATTTTTCTCATACTGCCTGTGCTGCAGCACCTCTTTTCACCCTCTGTCTGAAACCAGAAATCAGAGAAACCAGCTCTGATTGGTTAGCTGGCCGGCTCTGTTGCGATTGGTCAACTGTTAAGAGATGTGTGTATAGAAGTGTGAGTGTTACATAGTGATGTCACTATGTTACAGAAGTAAACAAAGGAGTCCAATGGAAGCATTTCAGGCAGGGGGGAGAGAAACTCCCTCTAGAGGGAACACAGGGATTTAGGCCTTTGCAGACCATCTACATTACATTACATTTCATTTAGCTGACGCTTTTATCCAAAGCGACTTACAATTACCAATTACAGGGACATTCTCCCTGGAGTAGCTGAGGGCTAAGTGCCTTACTCTAGTGGTGGTGTTCCAGGTGGGATTTGAACTCACAACCTTCCGATCTTCAGCCCACCTCACTATCCATTAGACCACCACTACCTCTACATGCACACAAACCTGTATAACACACTATGGGAAAGGGAAACCCCCAAAAATCATTAGAGGGCCTCTTTAACATGGTGCTATTTTTCCGATGCCAGGAACCATGATCACCCCAATCTTTAAAATGGAATACAACAGACCCTAATAACTACAGAGGTATCTGTGTCAAAAGTCACCATGCAACTGATTTCCACATATGCCATGGGGGCGTTACGAATCTGCCAAGCGCTCAGTATGTTATCCACAGGGGTTTTCTTTTTCAGCCAAGGACCTATCAAGGACCCAGCAGGGGTCCCTCACTGACCTGCGAGGGTCTCATTGGAATGGTGCACGCTATTATTAAAAAAACAAAGGTTCAAATGGAGATAATCAACTACACAAAACCACCAATCTGAATGCCATTGACTGTACAACAGTAAATATTTGCTGTCTTAAGTGTCCTCGTGGTGGTAGTGTACTCACAGTTACAGTTACATAATTCTTGTTGTAACACAATATCATGGAACACACTCATGTACTTTGAGTCATGTTGAGTTTCCGCCTGTAAGCCTGTTGTCTATAGATAGAGCTATCAAATTATATCTATAGAGCTGTACACCTACTCTTCTCTACTAATACACAAAGTCATATTGAGCAATCATGTTGTCCCCAGCACTGATCTTCATATCTTGTGTGCCAGCACATCTGTGTGTTTTTTTTGTTTGAGTTATGGTTATGTTTCCCTTGATACTCCACTCTTGCACCTTCATGGATTGTTCTCTCCTGTGTGTTCCCTTTTCTTACTGTTTTATCCACAACCTCTGTCCTGCTGGCCTCAACCATCTGCCCTCTGCTGTATTTACATCAGCTCTAGGCAGCTATCAGCTATCAAAATAATTCAGTTAAAAGTCAAACAAGGACAACAGTGATCCTTCCAGATTAATTTACTTAACTTTATTGCAACTGACACAATGCAAGGTTTTGCTGCAGGAGCAATTTTAACTGGTTTAAAATTGGTTAACAGAAATGTTACAATGACTTCGCTGACAGCTGAAGGAGTGAAGAGTCTTCAGGATTATTATGGGATTGCCATACGCATGACCCACCAGCAATAAACACTTGTCTCAGTCCTGTTCCCCCCCAACTCTACAACAGAGCTGTTGATTGCAAAGTTAGCCAACCCATTATGCCAAGATGGTCACATTGAATAGAAATATACAGGAATTACAAACATGCCCTTAAAACTTGTATGTTCAAGCTAGCTTTCTGTTGTTAAGCTCCTAAGTTTTTCATATGTTTGTATGAAATGTGTCTTCTCGTATTTAGAAAAAGCGTTATTTGTTCTCTAAGAAGTGGATTTTTTTTCTTCATTATAAGTGGTGCAGTGATGGCGTATTTTTGTAAGCCAACCCAGAAATTACCATCGCAAAGCCTCCCTCGACAAATAGCAAAGGGATTTTCTAATATTGCAGAAAATTAAATCTGTGGCAAAAACATGTTAATTACACATTTTGATTAAAATAAACACGATTTCTTAAGTCTATATGGAGTCGCCAAAACTGAAAAGCTAACGTGTAAGTTAACTAGTGTTAGCTGGGATATAAAAGAACTACATCATGGTCATATGATTTCACGTTCAGATATAATTGCCGATTTCATGACACAAAGAAGCTATGAACATTTACGAGTGGGCTATTTACTGATGTATTTAATGTCGTGGAACAAAACGGGGGGTTACGTATTGTAACCCTAGTTCTATAAGCACAGGCGGAGCCCTCTACTGGACTCTATGGGTACTACTCTCATCAATGATACGCGAGTGTTCACACACTGAAGTTGTATAAACGTAGCCGGCCAATCAGGGCGAGCCTACCTGAATGCGCGCGCAGGCTCACAGTATATAAGGCAGCTACACCTCCTGACTGTCATCCTACACCGTCTTCAGCGAGCGGCATAGGAAAGACAGGGCCCCTAGGTAGAGGGCTCCGCCTGTGCTTATAGAACTAGGGTTACAATACGCAACCCCCCGTTATATCTCACACAGGCTCCGCCCTCTACTGGACTCTATGGGTACAGTGGGTGGAGCCCCGATGAATAAACGCCCTGTCGCCCCACTACACTGCCCCTGACCGGCCTTTGGTTAACAGCCATCGCACCCCAACTTCCTATCACCCGGTTGTGACCGTGGAGAAGTCGGGGCCGCAGCTTACTTGGCTGGGTAGAGCCTAATTGGTCTGAATAAGCCCATAGCTCCACCTTGCAGGTGCCAGCGCAAGTGACTACACACTGCGCACCACGTTTGCCGGGTTCCTAAGGAGCATGGGAAAACGTAAGTGGACTATGTCCTCCACACTCAGACGCTTACCTCGTGTAGTGTGCACAGACCTCAGTGGGGAAGGCTCTCCCCGCCTGCCTATGGGGCTTACTGCGCACCACGTTTCCCAGGTCCCTAAGGAGCATGGGAAAACGTAAGTGTATTATGTCCCAGGGGGTCGGATACAGCTTACCGACCCACAGCCCCCCTCTTTTCACCAGTCCTGTGTTGCCCCAGCAAGCACAGACGATGAGAAGGAGCCAGACATGTCCAAGAGATAGAACCTTATGAACGGGCTTGGCGTAGACCAAGACGCCGCCGTACATATGTCCTCCGTCTAGCTGTATAACCTTTCAGGGAGAAGAGCTCCAGAGGTTCTGTAACCAAAGCCTCGAGCACCAATGGCAGTTCTTATTGCAGGGTGGAGACATGCACCACTGGGCGCTGTCTCCTGATCCCCTGCAAAAAACGCTTCATAAGCGGTTGGCTAAAGACTGGTCTGCCGCCAAATCCCTCATGACAGGACGAGATGGCTGCTGCATACACCTTGACTGTGGCATGAGCAAGCCCCTTGTCCACCATTAGCTGTAGATAGGATAGAAAAGAGCCCAATGTACCGGACAGAGGCTCTAGACTCCTTTCCTCGCACCAACGTTCAGTCTGCCTGAAGCAGGGACGTCTGTCTGTTCTCTGACAGAGTGGCACGTAGCCTGCCCTCCTTCTTGATGGGGCGTACACCTCTCTCTCGATGGGGGCGTACACCTCGCTCTCGATGGGGGCTGCATCGAGCAAAATCCCCAGATACCCCACCTGCTGGTGAGGTATGGGACTGCTCTTCTTCCAATTGACCGCAAACCCCCAACTTGGTTAGGTGTAAGATCAATTGGGCTGTGTGGAACATCTGCCCATTCCCTGGAACTGGCCATGACTATGAGGTCGTTGAGATAAAATAAAACCCTAATGCCATGGTCGCGAAGCGGCTGAAGCACTGTGGCCACACATTTGCTGAACGTGCGTTCCCCTGGAAGGCAAAACGCAAATACTTCCTGTGTTTTGGCTTTCTAGCAATTTCGACATGAAAGTAAGCGTCGATGGTTGTGAACCAATCGCCCGGCTGCACCAGTTCCAGTAACTGTTTAACATGTGGAACTTTTTGCAGCCCTGAATGGAGGAGGGACGCTGCAGAACTGGAGTGAGTAACCCAGTCCCAGTGTCCTGTCCACCCATTCTGTCAGTACACAGCTGAGCTTCCATTCCCCATAAAACTGTGTTAGGGGACATGCAAGCAGCTGTGGAGCCGCAGCTAAGAAGCTGTGGTACTCTCTGGTGGCCCTCTATTGTTTCTCTCTCCCTTTCTGAGAGCATAGAGTCCAAAAGAGGGCTCCACCTGTGCCTATAGAACTAGGGTTACAATACGTAACCCACCGTTTTTGCAACAGGGCCAGAATTTCTGTTGAAAGGAAACTCCTGGGATGATAGATTTGCCTCTCTTACAGCCCTGAATGGAGGAGGGACGCTGCAGAACTGGAGTGAGTAACCCAGTCCCAGTGTCCTGTCCACCCATTCTGTCAGTACACAGCTGAGGAAGCCGCTGTGGAGCCGCAGCTAAGAAGCTGAGGTACTCTCTGGTGGCCCTCTCCGCCGCCAAACCTTCCATGAAAGGAAGATTGGCTCGTGGGGAACCGACATGTAAAGTGCCGACTCTGCGGAGGTCCTTGAACGCCCCACGGCCACTCTCGCGGGGCTTCGGCGGCAGTGGTGGGGGGAGCGGTAGTCCGATACGACCTGGCGGGCAGAACTGTGCGGTGGACTTCCGCGGATTCCGGACCCCGGAAGTGTCAGACACCGATGAGTTTTTGGTCGTCCACCACCTCGAGCTCGTCTTCGGCGTGGTCTAGTCCCAGGCACTCGAACCAGAGCTGGTGGGGATCGGCGCCCGCTATTAAGCCGGGCATGAGGGACAGGCCCGGGTTTCCTGCAGTGGCGACTCCATTCGCTTGCCTGGAGGTAAGATACTTTTTACTTGTTTCGAATGCTTTTCTCAGGTGTTGTCCCGCTCGCTGAAGAGAAAAGGATGACAGTCAGGAGGTGTAGCTGCCTTATATACTGTGAGCCTGCGCGTGCATTCAGGTAGGCTCACCCTGATTGGCCGGCTACGTTTATACAACTTCAGTGTGTGAACGCTCGCGTATCATTGATGGGAGTAGTACCCATAGAGTCCAGTAGAGGGCGGAGCCTGTGTGAGATAGAACTTGACCACAGACCTTATTTTAGGCCTATAACCATAACACGGTCGAAGTGACCGCAGACTTCTGGACGAGGGACACAGAGGTGGTAAAATGCAAACCAATTCTGGGTTTTAGGACTCCTATCTGCAACACTCTATAATGACTCAAATTGGTTATGAATGATGGTGGTTATGGCTACAAGAAACCGACATTGACTGTCAGTAGGAAACCTACAACGATACAATGTTCAAGTCTCAAACACCTTGGTCCCTTTCCGATGTTCCATCTCACAGTTTTTGCTGGGAACAGCGCCTTTCAATGCAGTTGCGATCAAAGCTCACAGCTTCTTTCAAGACCGGTCAATGTTGTTGAGAGATCAGAGGGAATAGTATTTATTCATGTCTAAATATCCCCCCACGTACCAAGGCTCCAGTGTCACCCACAAACAAAATTCTGAGAACCTGATATACAACGTACGTACAAGTTTGATACCCATTTGATACAGCGAAACCCATAGCAGGCCAAATCAACATTCATGTTTGTACTCAGGGGTTAAATTGGGCCGGGGCTGTCCGGGGCTAAGCCCCGGCACATACTGTAGGACTATGCTCTGACGTCATCACCCTCGCACATTTGTCATATGTTTACAAAAAACGATGTGTTAAAAAATGTCTCGTTCTTAATATAGACTATATTTAGGGTCGATATGTGTTGACTTTACTTTAAAATAGTAGATCACTGTGACCGGATATAGTTTTTTCGGCTTAGTGAATGAGCCCCACCACATATGAAATCCCAATTTAAACCCTGTTTGTACTACCATACATATCAAAAGCTATACTTAAATTTGATGTGTATCATAAATGACAAGTGATTGTATTTACACCCTTTTAATTCTTTTATTTCTCTCTATGTATTTCTTTCTAGCTGTAATGGAATACATTTAGGTTTATTGCCACATTATGATGTCCCTGGCCTATATTCAAGACAATCTGGAAGCTGGTGTTACAGCTCTTTCCTTCTGCCATGACTTTGGCAAAGTGCTGATTTGGACTTCATACTCAGAAAGAAGGATTTAATATCCGCCTCTGGTCAGCTAGTTCGTTTGATACATGGAATAACCTTTAAACATAGACCCTTACATAACAACATAGGCTTTCCACCTACTCAACATGCCGTTAAATCAAGCAGGTTGTAGCTTAAAACAAAAAAAATGGAGAGCAGAATGATAATAACATTGTTTATTGTCCCAGACTGGGTAATCAAACTTTAATAAAACTGATGTTGCCTAAAAAAGTTGACCTGTTTGTCCAGTAAGACGTAAAGAAACTTGACAAACATTTCTGCTTTTGAAACTTGCAGAAGAAACTTGACAAACATTTCTGCTTTTGCTTTTGTAAGATAAACCTAGCATTGCCCCCTTGCCTTGTTCTATATGAGCTACCATAGTTTTGTTGGACATTGTTATTTTACCATGAACACCAATCTGAAGATTCTTGCTCTTACAATTTGTATGATTGATCTTTACCGTTCAGTCTGACAGCCATAGAGTTAGGAGGATGATCCACGTAGGGAGATAAAAGTTCAACATTCACCGGCAGCATCATCAAGTGTCCACCGGCAGATCTGATCTAACAAATGAGCTTTTGGGACTTTGTTGTGATTATTTCCATCTACAGGCAGGGCCAAAAACAAACTCAACCTCGTCAACGCAATTGCGCTCAGAAAAAAGACACTGTACGAAATGCTTTTTCTTGAGGTGAAAAAGGCACTATGTGGACACAGGCCCTAATAAACTACAGTAACTAGCACCTACACGGTTTCCTAAATTACAAAAACTCACTTATCTCCAGTGGTTTCGAGCCAAACATACTGTACATAGTTTTCGTTTTACACACATTCTAGATATATGTCTCCTTTCTTCACTTGAAGGTAAATGTAATTTAATCTGTGAATTATCTGTCTATAAGAGACATTTCTGACCACCTGTACAGCATCCTTACAGCTGTTACTTCTGTCATGATACTCTCAGAAAGATGTAATGAAATCCATCATGAGTCAGTCAGAATTCCTTGCTTTTTAAAGAAAGATTATATGCACCAGTGAGTTAGAGAGGATTGATTGGAAATATTAACTGTCAGGCTGCCACAGAAGTATTCCTTCTGTAGTACTTGAACGTATTACTTATAGGTATACTGTATAACCAGTCCTCCTACTACTGCTATTTATAATGCTAGAGGATTAACAGTGAACATACTGTATTCTGGCTCGGTTTGACCTGCCAAGGAACAGCAGATACACATTACTTTAAAGCTCTGGTGCAGTGCATCAACTGGGACATTTATGTTTGAAACTATCCATGGCCGCTTTTAATTACAAATTATGAAATACTAAAATAAAATGAAGCAGCAACAGCTTCCAAACTTTTATGTATACAGGACAAATTATTGTTTCTTAAGTCTGTGCATTGCATTAAATTAAATATTTCATGTATGCTTCATTTCAAAGTTCCCTTTCCGAACCTTTAAGGATGCCTCTTAGGATATTCTACAACCAAGACCATCATTCATTTTATGTATATTCATGTATTTATTGTTAATATTACTGGGTTTCATGCTCTTTCTTGATGTTTTTTAATGGACCAATCCAATTTGCACTTTTATAATGATTGCCACTTTTAGATTTTAAGATGCATACTTGTTGTGTATTGTGTGTGAACTTCATGTTGTGCTGTGTATGGTGAGTGTCTTATATGCCAGTGCCAAAGACACATTTCCATTTTGTGTACATTTAATGGCAATAAAGTCATCTTAATTATGATGTGTATGAAAGTAATTTGGTAGAAAAATCAATACAAGCAAAAGGTATTCAAAGTTAACATACAGTTTAATTTCAGAAAGTAAAAACTCAACAACAGCTCAGCCGTGTGGTTAGTTGTGCAGCATTGAAAAATATAAAGAATACTAAACAATCCTTACCTGCAGGGTGGAGAGGAGGACCTCCAAGCCACTGGACGAGCTCAGGGGGGCTGTCATAGCTGCTCGACCTCGTTCTGTACCGCACACACAGACAGACAGACAGACAGACAAATAGACTGTTAGACAAACACACAGACTGAGTGGTCGTAAAAAGACAGGACAGGAGAAGTCGGACAGACGGAAATAGTGGAGGCACTCAGAGGGAGGAAATCCAAAGTGCGTCCTCACCACTGTGTATCCAGCGTCACACACACATGAAACTCAGAGCATCCGTCTTGTCGTTTCCATTTCACACTAAGACAGACGCACACACGCAGCATTACTGCTT
Source organism: Dissostichus eleginoides (assembly GCA_031216635.1). Taxonomy (NCBI): domain Eukaryota; kingdom Metazoa; phylum Chordata; class Actinopteri; order Perciformes; family Nototheniidae; genus Dissostichus; species Dissostichus eleginoides. Next base: position 33,883,722 of record CM062273.1, on the reverse strand, counting down.
TGTCTCAGGAGAGAGAGAGAGAGAGACACGGAGACTCCCCCTGACTTAACATGGCTTTGAGTAACATCCAGAGCAGCAAGGGTGCGTGTGTGTGTGTTTGTGTATGTGTTTCTCACTGTTGTATATTTTGTTTGTGTACAGTTTTTTATATGTTTTCTAGGGATTGTGTCTTTTTTTTAAAGGTCACCTATTATGCAAAATCCACTTTTTCATGTCTTTTATACATAAACATGTGTCCCCTCTGTGTGAAGAGATTCTTAAAGTTTCAGGAAAAAAGATTCGCTCACTTTTTGTCCTGATCCATTTATATAAAAACCTGTCTGAAAATGAGCTGATCAGATTTTGGCCACTTTGTGATGTCATAACGATTTTTCAGCTTGTGTAACCATTAGCCAATAACCAACCAAGGTAACCCCCCCCCCCCCCACCTTATCACCTGAATCTCCTCCTAGAGCACCATTGTGTTCCTTTTAACCAAATATCTCACAGAGGGGCGTTGGGAGTGACACGTTATTTTCATCTAAAGTAAAAGACAGAGAATCAGCACTTTAGGAGGGGTTTATGGGATGCTGCAATGATCTGTTTGGTATTTCAAGCCAAACACTTCAGAGACATGTTTTGTATCTGAGACCTATAATATATTGATGAAAAACAGTATAATAGGGGACCTTTAACATCTTGCTGCACATTATACCAAATAGAATAGAAATACAATAGGATGCATCCTATTGTAACAAAAAGCAAAGTTTCTTTCCATGTTCCATAACACTATTAGTACATTTACAAAAATAAAAGTGGTTAAATGTGTGAGTATTTGTGTCTAAGTGCGTGCCTGCGCAAGTCTAACCCTATCCCCTCTAGGATAAAGCGCTCCAGAAAGCATTTGTGCTGCAGTGTTGAGAAGGCAGCCACTATAAAAAGGACTTGAGAAGGCCAACTGGCAGCTGCAGGACACACAATAATCAGTGCTTCCACCAACAAGGTTTTTGATGGCTGAAAAACAATTAGCCATGAACTTAGACGATGGTAATCAACAAGTTCGTATGACAATATTTTTGTGATTGTTATAGATAGCACAGACACGTCAGGTGAAAATACCTTTATGAGAAGCTTGAATTAACACCTATATCTGTAACAATAATTCTCCAACTTTCTGCAATTCCTCTACTGTATATGGAAACAGAAAATAATGATACATTTAAAAATACAATTTAAAAGAGTTCAACTTTAAATGCTTACCCGCATCTTAGCATGAGAGCGCTAACAATGTGTATTGTTCCATCTTATTTATTGAAATGCTGTTGAACTGTATACTTCACTGCCAATGTAGCAATTTCCAGCACCGCAGGAGCTAACAGAAGCTAACTGCTATATGCTATAAGCTAATGACCTAAAAAATCATCCCGGTTCCTAAGAAAAACAAGGCGTGCTCCCTCAAAAACAGACAGGAGTCTGTGGATGTTTCCTCTTTCCCAAGAAACTGGAACCTCATTCATTTAAAGTCGAATTTTATGGATTGTGATTTTTTTTCCTGACAGACCAAAGAGAGTCCGAACAAACTGCACTTCATCAAATACACTTCACAACACCACAGCCACAAACATAGTATTACAATACGACAGGGAGTGTTTCATTGGTTTCAGGTGAAGGTCATGAATGGTCATGAACAATGACAAGGTGGATGATGTGAACCAGTATCAATATATTGTTACGATCTTTGATAACACCATAATGTTTAAGCAAAACACAGGAGCTACCAACACCGATAGGCCTACTTTCTCATAAAGTTTTTACTTACTTAAATAGTTCCCTAATCAGGCTTATCTCGAGGCTACACATTCTTATTTTTCTGCAACATTTGAAAGATTTTTGACATATTTCTGGATCCATCTTATGCATTATATACATTTACATTATTTGTTGTCATTTTGATTGTGTAATTTTACTATCTTTTTTTGTTGTTGACTATACACAAATATCTACTGCACGTCTGTCCGTACTGAGAGAGGGATCCTCCTCCTGTTGCTCACCCCGAGGTTTCTTCAATTTATTTCACTTTCGATTGTCTTATAGTCTTCTGGAGTTTCATCTTGTCCCCACCGAGGTATGCTGTACACTCTGTAAAGCCTCATTAGACAAATGTGTAATTTGTGATATTGGTCTGTATAAATACAATTTGATTGATTTCCCAAGGACACTCCAACCACAGACCTTACAACTGATCCGCCCTACAATCAGTGGTGTGTGTACATGTGTTTGGTTTGGTTGGAAGGATGGGTCAACAAGACTGGGTAAACACAGAGATCAATGTTTCCTGTTTCCTGTCAACATTGGATATCGGTTATGTTTAACCATAACAATTCTAACTAAAGGAAGGTGACAAATATCCATTTGGAGGAATGTTGTTTTTGGTGTGTGTCTGATGAGCGCAAGCGTCCATCTGTAGTTACTTCTTCTCATTAGAGGTGATGACAGAACAGTCCCTGTCACACAACTTAATGAGTGTACCCCTCCTTTTCCACCCCCTTGGCCCAAATGATCTATACTGGGTTGCTGGCAACAAGTGTACGTGAACTCCTGACCCTCTTCTTCACCTCCTCTTGTCCCTTCACACCTCTCTGACAGAAAGCAAAAAGCGCTCTCTCCATGGATCACTGTTCCTCTGCGAGCTGAAATTACACAGCTGAAGCTTTTTTACAGGTGTGCCGGCTCCTTGGACCTGAGCCTTGTATCAGTTTCAGTAGTGTGTGTGTGTGTGTGTGTGTGTGTGTGTGTGTGTGTGTGTGTGTGTGTGTGTGTGTGTTTGTGTGTGTGCGGGTGTGTGTGTACGGGTGTGTGTGTGTTTGTCTAACAGTCTGTTAACTAAGACGTTTTAGCTTCAGCAGTGAATGCCTGTTTGGTTTACAAAAGGTCTAACAAAGTCTAACCAATTCTCTGTTCTGCAGTCTTATGTACACGTTATTTTATCATATTTTCGACAAGGTTTTTTAACAGCAAGGCACATTTTCCCTCACATAAAAGAGCAGCAACAAGGTAAGCAGGATCTTGACTCACCCTGAAGGTGTCTTTTTATTAATGACCACCTTGCTGCACATTATCCCGCTTATTACATTGCTACGCGCTGAGGACTTGACTCACAATATTGATTGATAAAATGATTTGATTGATTTAAAAAGTGATCAGGTTGCTTCTCCATCCATGTATTTTCTTCCGATTATTATTTAGAGTTTGGTCATGGGGGAAGCAGTTACAGCAGAGGGCCCCAAACTCCCCCCTCCCCGGCCACATCAACCAGCTCTGACTGGGGGATGGAGATAATCCCTCCACCTGATCCTGGGTCTGCCCCTCGGTCTCTTCACAGCTGGATGTGCAACTCCCTAAGGAGGCGCCAGGTGGCATCCTTACTAGGTGCCCCAACCAACTCAACTGCATCCTTTCTACTCAAAGAAGCATTAGGGACTCGGAGTAGCGCTGCTGCTATTTCTGCTTGAAAGGAGGGTCAGGCCAAACCTCAGATAGAGTAGAAACGATGGTCATGGACCTGAAAGCAGCCTCAGAGGATGCCTTTCCGTCTACATGTGTTTTTTGGATTTGGAGAAGGCATATGACCCGGTTACCCAGGAGATACTGTGTGAGGTGCTGCAGGAGTATGGGGTGAGGGAGTCACTACTCAGGGCCATCCAATCTCTGTATGCCCAAAGAGAGAGCGGTGTCCGGGTCCTTGGCAGTAAATCGGAATCGTTTCGTGGTGAGGGTTGGCCTCTGCCAGGGCTGCCCTTTTTACACCAATCATTGTGATATTGCTTCTGCAAACAAAAAAATAGTCCGTTCCACGCTTTTAATGGCTGGAACAGCAGCAACAGCAGAACAACTTTCACAAGTTCATTTCTACCCTCCGGTATCACTGTGGACGTTTTTGTCCATATGGGTCTTTTATCACATTTCATTTTGCAATAACTTTGGTTTTGTTGGTGCAAATGGCCTGATTTTTCGTAACAAGGCTATTTTCTCGATCTATTTTGGAATTCCAATTTACATTTTTCAAATCGGTCTTTAATTCATTGTGTAACAAATCGACTACGCTTATTGACCATTCGAGACAAAAATGTCCGCTGCAAAAGACTTTGATAAAAACATTATATTAAAATATTTGATTCACCACTTTTTTGGGTTCAATCTTTAAAGCAATTTCCACCCTAATCAAAAATACCAAATATTTAATCATTTTCAGGATTTTAACCCTTTAAATGCCATTTTGAATACATGAAATCGCTGTTGTTTTTCATGATAAAAACAGAGAAAATTAGTTATTTTCCATATAATACATATCTGGCGAATGGCTTTTTTTTTTTTATAACAGTCTTGGATATGTCAAAGATTAGCAACAAAATTATTTTTTTTGCATTATTAGTTTTGGCACAAAATCAGATTAAACAAAAGACTCCCACATTAGTCATTCGGGACAAAAATGTCCACTTCCAAAAACTGCTATAAAATGACCAAATATTCAATTATTTTCAGGATTTTTACCCTTTAACTGCCAGTTTGAAAACATGAATTTGCGTTTTCTATGAAAAATGTGCACAAAAAGGCAGTTATTTTCCATGTAATAAATGTTGGGGGGGGTGGCTTTTTTTATTTTTATCACAGTCTTGGATTTGTCAAAGATTAGCAACAACATTGATTTTGGTACATTATTAGTTTTTGCACAGAATCAGATTAAACAGAAAACTCACACATTAGCCACTCGCGGACAAAAATGTCCCATTCACTCCCATTATAACCACATCTTTTGATCTCTCCGCCATACCGGTATATAATCATGCATTTTGTAATGTCAGGGTTTTATTTTGGAGGAAAATAGTTAAATTTGTCCTTTTTAATGTATATCACCAGATGTGACATTTTACCATTGAATTACATGCTTGTAATTTCTTGGTTTCTGGGCCTGTTGTATACTGGGACCCTGCCAGCCATTGGAATACATGCAGTGGCGTAACAAGGTTGTGATTGGCCCCGGTGCAAATATTGTTTTGGGGCCCCCCCCCATCGCCCCAAACATAAGCGCACGCTGATGCGCTCACACACGCTGATGCGCTCACACACGCACGGACACACACAACCACTCAGAAGCGCCACATGTAGGCTATCAACAACAGCCTGCCCTGGCCTCATACCACCACAGCCTGACAATGGCACAGCGAACTAATCACACAATCACTTTACAGAATTAATCGAGATTTCGAGGACGATGTATGACAAAAAAAACAGTCTAATTTCGTAAGTTTAGCCGTTATATCTCCTTCTTCTCTCTTGTCCTTTCTCTTTGAGAGCCGCTCTTGTGCTTTGGTTTGCTGTACATTATCAGGGTTCCTGCAGGTTTCACCAACTCAAATTTAAGACTTTTTAAGACCTTTTTAAGACCGCTTTGAATAGAATTTAAGACCTATTTCACGGCAAGAAAGTATGAAGGAAAATTGCTATGAAAGAAGAAATATGTCCCATAATTACTTACAAAGTAAATGTATTCATGTTCAACATAAGAACGATGACTGAGCATAACACCATAACAGTACACAGAACTGTGTTAGCGTGTTAGACAAAAAGTGTGTATGTGTGTGTGTGTCTGTGTATGTGTGTGTATGTGTGAGTGAGTGACAAGAGCTATATTCAGAGCCCTGCTGCCTTCATGCTGTTGTATGATTGGTGTTTAGCTACGGTATTTAGCGTCCACAGCACCTCCGCTTTTAGGGTTGACGAAGACTGCTGCACTAGCTAACGCTGCACTAGCTAATGCTGCATTAGCAAAACAAACGCTAATTTTGTTTGCAAAAGGTGCAGCGGGCTTCAAACACGTTCCCTCCACTGGTTTCAACCAAGCACTAAATTCGATGTTTTTCAACCAAATACGGTTGAACTTACACTTCCCTATATTTATTTTAAAGTAGATTAGAAGATACCTGAGTTTCTGACTGCCGCTAGCTGAAGCTTGGTTGGTTGCTCGGTTACTAGCTGGGTGTTCTCCGATAAGGGGCCGGGGGAAACGCCGGGTTACGTATTGTTATATTAACACAGGCTCCGCCCTCTACTCTATGGGTACTACCCTCTATGCAAGCATTCACCCACTGAGATTTCTATAGACGTAGCCGGCCTTGGGGCGGGCCTACCTGAATGCGCGCGCATTTCACCGTATAAAAGGAGGCCTCGCCTCCTGACTATCATCCTACACCTCTCTTCAGCGAGCGGAATAGGACAGACAGTTCCCTGAGTAGAGGGCTCCGCCTGTGTTAATATAACAAGGGTTACAATACTTAACCTGGCGTTATATCTCTCACAGGCTCCGCCCTCTACTCGACTCTAAAGGTACAGTGGGTGGAGCCCTGATGTATACGCGCACTGTCGTCCAACAATATCATTCCACCCTACTGCCCCTGACCGGCTTTTCTGGTCAGCAGCTGCTGCCCCACATTCTCCTTTAACCCGGTTGTAACCGTGGAGAAGTCTGGGCTGCGGCTGACAGAGCACACTCTGCTGCGCTTACCTCGCAGAAAGTGTGCTCAAAAAACAGTCCCCCCCCCCCCCATAGGCAGATGGGGAGAATCCCCAGCCCTGTATGGGCTCACTGTGCACCTACCTCTGTGAGTCCCTAAGGATCACAGGGAGAGTGCAAGTGCCCATGCCCCACACTCAAACACTGACCCCGTACAGAGTGTGTGTGGACTAAAGTGTGGAGTGTCTCTTCCACAAAAGTGGAAGAGACACAATGCCGTCTCTTCCACTTCCACAAAAGTGGAAGAGACGGACATTATGGGGAAAAGTGGAATTGTGGAGAGAGATGACTCTTACTCTGGGATAAATGCAATCGTTTTTACTGAATGCATTTTTCCACACACATCACTCTAGAACTAGAGTTTACAAACGTAAACCACCGTTCTCCTGCGGAGGTCCCTGAACGCACCGCGGCCACTCTTACGAGGGCCGCGCGCCCACGTATTAACGCTGTATTTCCCATTCAAGGGTGAAATGCATTAATCGGAGCTATTATACCAGGCAAGGTGTGTTTTCTGACAACAGCACGCCGGCAATAGCGTCTCTTGAACCCGCACGGTGCTTTGACAGCACTCGGTTTATTCCACTCATGTGCACACGCCCACCTGCTGGCTCCCTATACTGGGGTTTACAGCAGGGGGCGGGGAGTGTTGGACAGTGTTCCTTCCTCTGGGGATGAGCAAGAAGCAGCCACGCTGCGATTACTCCTTATCCCATGAGCAAGGAGATCGATCCAAAGAGCCCTTCCGTAAACACGGGGGCTCCCAGGAGATCAACACGGTCCTCTTTGGAAAGTGCCATGCGGCGTGATCCCCCAGGGACATCACACGGCAGGCAGCGGCGGCGGCCTGTGATGAAGTAGGGTCGACCCTATATCATGTGAAGCCACCAAGCACCGGTCCCCAGGGGAACCGGGCCTGGGGCAAGGCCCGTGGACCAAGCTACTTATTCGGCCTTGCGGCCCAATAATCGCTCTGACCTTGTGAGGCGGGGGCATCTCTGGCAATGAGCGAGTAGCCCACATACCCGCCGCCATGATCATCATCCAGGGAGAGTACAGCCCTGGGTGGTGGACTTCCATGAACGCCGGACCCGGAAGGGATGGCGAACGTGAATGGCACCGCCTCGGCCATATCCTGGTCCCCCAAACACTCGAAGCAGAGGTGGTGGGGATTGGCGCCCGCTATTTAAGCCAGGGCATGAAGGACAGGCCCGGGTCTCTAGCAGTGGCGACTCCCTGGAGGTATGATAACTCTTTCTTCTTCTTTCAAACGTCTTATCTCTGCTTCAGTTGTTGCCCGCTCGCTGAAGAGAAAGGGATGATTGTCAGGAGGCGAGGCCTCCTTTTATACGATGAGATACGCGCGCATTCAGGTCGGCCCGCCCCAAGGCCGGCTACGTCTATAGAAATCTCAGTAGGTGAATGCTTGCATAGAGGGTAGTACCCATAGAGTCCAGTAGAGGGCGGAGCCTGTGAGAGATATAACAAAGTTAGTGATTACTGGTTCCATGTTGATTTATTTCAATACAAATTGTTGGGGGGAACTGAAAGGCTATTACCGTACTGGTTACTTTGCAGCCCGGATATTTCCCCCAAAACACATTTAGACGCGATCGCAACACAGAAGTACCTTTCAAATCCGATCATTTTTAAGACCTTCTCAATCATATTTAAGACCTTTCTTATTTTTTTGATCATATTTAAGACTTTTTAAGGCCTTAAATTCTGATTATCAAATTTAAGACTTTTTAAGACCCCGCGGGAACCCTGATTATAAATGCAGGCTATTCAATTTTGTATGCTGCCGAACTTGCTGCTCCCAGACAAATTACAAATTAATTTAGGTTGCTTGGTTACTTTGAAGACTGCATGAACCGGCCAATGCCATTGGGGCCCCGAAAAAAAAGATATATAATAAAAAATTAAAAAATTAAAAATACATTTAATGTACAGAGAAGCTACTCTTCATCTTACTGCTTGTTGCGTATCACAGGAATGAAATGACCAGCCAGCCAAACTACACATATTTGAAGCTTTGGCTTTGCAGCCAGGTGTTTTTATTTACTTGAAGGAGTGTATGTATCGCTGTGTATGTCTGTTTGCTAAAGAGACATTATCAAAGGACTTTGAAGTTCCAAACAATTCAAAACATCGAGGTCAAGCTGGGTCAAGATCATACATCTGCTTACCTCTAAGACACATGAAACAGCACAAATGAAAAACAAAATGCCATGAGAGCACACTTACTCCTGTCTCATTCTCACGTACTCATTCTCATGAGTTTGGGAATGAGGGAGTGAGAGAAAAAGAGAGAGAGAGAATGGGAGAGAGAAAGAAAGAGATATGAGGCGAAAACTGCGACTTGCTGTAAACCAAATCTACTGTTATTGTTGTCTCTGTACACACACACTGCATACAGACACACACACACACAAACACACACATTTCTCAGCTGATACCACTCTTCCACATCAAAAAAATAAATGTTGTTGCTAATCTTTGACATATCCAAGACTGTGATAAAAAAAAAGCCATTCCCCAGATATGTATTATATGGGAAATAAAAACAATTCTCTGTTTTTATCATGAAAAACAACAGCGATTTCATGTATTCAAAATGGCATTTGAAGGGTTAAAATCCTGAAAATGATTAAATATTTGGTATTTTTGATTAGGGCGGAAGTTGCTTTAAAGATTGAACCCAAAAAAGTTGAGAAAAAAACTTTTAATATAGTTTTTGGCAGTGGACATTTTTGTCCCGAATGACTAATTTGCGTAGTCCAATCGAATGATACCGGAGGGTTAAGACTTGAAACAATGCCAGAGCCCGTTAGTGTTTACTTCTTCTAGTGAATTTTCCGTCATTAGAGCCTCTGTGTCTTTAACCCCTTTCCTTCTCTTGCACGGTTTTCTTGTTCTTGTACTCTTTCTTTTCTTTTGTTTACTGGAAAACGTTTAGCCATCTCAAATCAAATTTTCATGCTCTCCACAAATATAAAGTAAATATAAATAAAATATTCGACTGTGTTTTCCGACGGAGGAAAACCAATGCTAACGTTAAATTGACTAGACTTCTTTTGGCGCATTGATATAACTGCACACAGGCCTTTTCTCAAAGCATTCTGTCTTTCCCCTCATCAGCATCTCATATCTATTTTCATTTCTTCCTTTGCCAGATGAGATGAAGTGCCAGTGTGTGTGTGTGTGTGGTGTGTGTGTGTGTGTGTGTGTGTGTGTGTGTGTGTGTGTGTGTGTGTGTGTGTGAGAGAGAGAGTAATGGAGACAGACTGGGACAAATGCTGAAGGACACACTGCTTATACCCATCTTTAATCCTAACTTTCAGCCAGTGAGCTCATAGCCAGCTTTCCAGCCCACATGAACTTTACCGCATGCTATCTCCTCAAAAGGTCACACACACACACACACACACAAACACACACACACACACACACACACACACAGCGGGGGTAATCCCAACATGGCGTCAAACAGACACACTTTCAGACAAATGGATCCACTGAAATAGGCCTCGTCCTCCCCTTGGGGGATAGAATGCTAATCCACAGGTGAAATCACATAACCACTTGTGTCTCAGATAAGATTCTCCAGGCTCATCACACACACACATTTCCATTTCCCTAATTATGAGGGAAGACCCTGTGTGTTGCTGCAGCTGTCTCGTTAAGCCTCTCCTCTGATGCCTGCCGACAACAGGCTGTGACAGTATCATCTCTCTCACATTACTCTGCTGCTATTTTAGACCCTAACTCAGTTTATTCTCTCACCGAGTCATTATGTTTATATTGTTTAAATTTACACTCTAGTCTTTTAATACTACCTGTGGCCATGAGATAGAGCGGTCGTCTTTCAATTGGAACGTTTCGATCCACACCTGCAGGTCAACATGTCAATATGACCTTGGTCAAGATACTTAACCCTGAGTTGCTCCCGATGGCATGGCGGTTTATGAATGTGTGTGAATGGGTGAATGATGACTTGTAAATGTAAAGCGCTTTGAGGATTCATAAAAACTGGATGAAGCGCTAAAAATATACATTCCATTTACTTCCTGTGTACATTATCATGATCCTGGTGTTTAATGTTTTATTTTGAAATGTATTTTCTCTTTGTGTCTTGTGTGGTTTTACATCCTGTCTTTTAGTTTTCCTGCCTGTGTGATTGTATGATTGAGTTCACCTGCTGCCCTTGTGTCTAAATAAATAAAGTGCAATCTCAAGTTGCTTCATGTAAAGGGAATACAATCTAGATAGAATGGTAAAATACACCTAAGAACGACTAAGATTTGATTCATTAGGTGGTACAGGAACTACGAATGCAATAATCTTTTATCATAAAATACAACTAATTTATCTAAAATATAATAATCGTGTCCCATCTTCTATTTTTTTTTTGGGATCATCTGTTCACCAGAAAATGTCATGGAAGATTAACTCTCAAAAGTCATCACAAAAGAAAATGGGACTCATTTTCAACTTCGACCTGTTTTCCTCCTGAATTGTCCCATAGATATTTGGCTTTTATATTATCCAGATGTAACATGATCCATTTTGTATAGGCCCATGTGACCTTCATCACGGATTTGATAGAATATGTCAAAACAAATATATTTCTAAATCCAATCAAAGTAAATTTGTATAAACATTACACCAATTATTGTTGTTATGTAACACCTGCTCCCTTAGTTTTTGTGCCAGCTTTACCCTAAATAAAACTCGCACTTCGTTTCTGCGTTGAGTTCCTGCTGTTTGTATTACCCAATTTGGATTCAGGACCACATATAAAAGCAGCATAGATCTGATAGGAAGAAATCTGATTCCGGTGCCCACACTAGTCTGAAGAGTGTGTTTGCTCAACACACTCTCACTCCATAAACGTCCAGGAGCGACGCTTGGTCAGGGTCCCGAGGCGTGCAGTTGGGACGCTCCTAGGCTCCTTCAGCTTCATAAAGGGACGCAAATAGCTTTCAACTGATTGCAATGTATTCCCATCTGCGGCGGGATTTGACGCTCATGGAAGCACGGCATTCGTTTGTGTCGGCGACTGTTAAAGGCAATGTGAGCGTCCATTCCCATTGGATAACGGAGAATTGTATACCCGGAAGTAAGTATTCCCCTTACTGTCGATTGATTTGACAGTGATATCTCCACTACTCATCAACTCAAAAACACCAGATTATCCTTGTTAATTAAACGACATTGATAGGTTTCAGTGTACAATGCTTTTGTCACGTTTTCCCCTTCAATTCTGAGAAACAAGTAGTTTTCCATGAGTTTTGGATGGCCGAAGACATTACATTACCCACAATCCTCTGTAGCAACCATAGACTGTATATTGCAACAGGCAACAGCTTCGGTTCATGTTAATTTACAAACTCTTCAACTACAACCGTAGTTATATTTAAAAAAATGTTAGAAGGCCTCACGAAATACTTTAATGTAAATTAAAATTTAAATGTGAAGGAATGTGTGTATATTAACTGTGGGTTTTTCTCTGGAAGTTTTTCCTTGTAAGATGTGAGGGTCAAAGGACAGAGGATGCCGTTTTTCTCATACTGATATTCTGCACAAACGGTGCTGTTGCATTTACTATAAAGTGTCCTTACTGTAGGTATTTTTATTATATGTGCAGCACTTTGGCTCGACCAAAAATCGTTTTAAAATGTGCTATATAAATAAAACCCGATTTGATATAACAAAATACATCCTTCATAAACGGAACCGGAAACAGACGTAGGCAAGATCCTCAGCTCGATGATTGGTTGGTTTAGCCGCAATGCACGCTGGGATTTGGTGTTTATGCGATGTGAAATCCGAAAACATTTAAAAAAAATAAAATAATACTTTATTACGAGTGTGCTTGCTTTTCTCTTTGAAAGTCATCACATAACGGCATTGTAATACACGGTTCGGCTGCATTAAATATTACATACCTGCCGAAGTTCTCTATTTATAGAGCCCTGATGAGAAGACTTCTAGACAAACAGGAACAACTGCCGCCAGAACTGAAAACTTGACGTGGATCTTAAATATATCAGCAATTAAACAACATCTTACATTTCTTTTCACACAATACGTCTCCTTGCAGTATCAACACTAATTCGGCTGACTTTTATATTTGATCCAATTGGTAGATAGGCTGTATTTACGCCATAACGGTGCACAGCTGATAGAAAGGGACACCTGCTGGTTAAAGCACGTTATCGAATTTTATAATTTTATTATTAGATATTAATAGGATCCGTATAAAGTATATTCTTTACTCGTCGTTATTCTCTACTAATAGTTCATTAAAGACTGTATATAATGACTATTTTGCACATCCCTTTCAAGATTTTCTAAGGTTTATTGACATATCATATTATACACAACTACGGTGTAGTTATGCAATGAATGAAAAACTTGGGTCGCAGGTTCCTCAACAGTGCATTACAAGACATCTAGTAATATGTGTGTATACCTCCACCATTAAACTGTCATATTCTGCATATTTCTTATACTATCTACATACATCTTATAAGAGTGTAATACATATGTATAATATCAGTTAAAATAAGTGCTTAAACATAGTTAACATTGCAGGAAAGCAATATATTAGACGTTAAGTACTTTGTCGGGCTTAATATTTATCTGTAGATACAAATGTCACTGTGTGTGCTGTGTGCTCTGCATGTGTGACCATCAAAGAGGGTTTCATCCCTCCATATTCTTCTTCAATACCCCCAAAGCTTTTTTCTTATTCAAAAGAAGACCTTAACCTAAAGTATTCTTTAATGTTTAAATAAAGCCTTATTAGTTTGTCTGTTTTGCACATCCTCCTATTAATATCTAATAATACAATTATAAAATTCAATAACGTGCTTTAACCAGTAGGTGTCCCTTTCTATCAGCTGTGCACCGTTATGGCGTAAATACAGCCTATCTACCAATTGGATCAAATATAAAAGTCAGCCGAATTAGTGTTGATACTGCAAAGAGACGTATTGTGTGAAAAGAAATGTAAGATATTGTTTAATTGCTTATATGTTTAAGATCCACGTCAAGTTTTCAGTTTTGGCGGCAGTTGTTCCTGTTTGTCTAGAAGTCTTCTCATCAGGGCTCTATCAATAGAGAACTACGGCAGATATGTAATATTTAATGCAGCCGAAACGTGTATTACAAATGCCGTTATGTGATGACTTTCAAAGAGAAAAGCAAGCACACTCGGAATAATGTATTATTTAATTAAAAAAAAAAAATGTTTTCGGATTTCACATCGCATAAACACCAAATCCCAGCGTGCATTGCGGCTAAACCAACCAATCATCGAGCTGAGGATCTTGCCTACGTCTGTTTCCAGTTCCGTTTATGAAGGATGTATTTTGTTATATCAAATCGGGTTTTATTTATATAGCACATTTTTAAAACGATTTTTGGTCGAGCCAAAGTGCTGCACATATAATAAAAATACCTACAGTAAGGACACTTTATAGTAAATGCAACAGCACAGTTTGTGCAGAATATCAGTATGAGAAAAACGGCATCCTCTGTCCTTTGACCCTCACATCTTACAAGGAAAAACTTCCAGAGAAAAACCCACAGTTAATATACACACATTCCTTCACATTTAAATTTTAATTTACATTAAAGTATTTCGTGAGGCCTTCTAACATTTTTTTAAATATAACTACGGTTGTAGTTGAAGAGTTGGTAAATTAACATGAACCGAAGCTGTTGCCTGTTGCAATATACAGTCTATGGTTGCTACAGAGGATTGTGGGTAATGTAATGTCTTCGGCCATCCAAAACTCATAGAAAACTACTTGTTTCTCAGAATTGAAGGGGAAAACGTGACAAAAGCATTGTACACTGAAACCTATCAATGTCGTTTAATTAACAAGGATAATCTGGTGTTTTTGAGTTGATGAGTAGTGGAGATATCACTGTCAAATCAATCGACAGTAAGGGGAATACTTACTTCCGGGTGTACAATTCTCCTTTATCCAATGGGAATGGACGCTCACATTGCCTTTAACAGCCGCCGACACAAACGAATGCCGTGCTTCCATGAGCGTCAAATCCCGCCGCAGATGGGAATACATTGCAATCAGTTGAAAGCTATTTGCGTCCCTTTATGAAGCTGAAGGAGCCTAGGAGCGTCCCAACTGCACACCTCGGGACCCTGACCAAGCGTCGCTCCTGGACGTTTATGGAGTGAGAGTGTGTTGGTTTGCCGATAGTAACCACCAAACACTCTCCATAGCTCTACATGACCTAGCAGAAACTCATTCTAGTGCATTATGCGCTATTTGTATTGCATTTAGAGTGTTTTCTGTCAACTCTGTTGTAGTTTGATACAAATCTGACTGCCAACAAGGTTATGAGGCAAGTCAGCAGTGTCAGTATCAAAGCATAAAAGTCAAAGAGAAATCTCTCTGAGGCCACACACAGATCACCCTTAGAGCTTTCATATACTAAAAGTTTGATTGAAATAGATTTGCCCAATATGCTGAGTAATTTCAATGCTGACCTTCAACAAGCCTCTGGTAGACTCAGAGATTTTAAGAGAGCTCATTGTGTTCGAGGGACAGCTAGACACACATTCTTCTTGCACATTCTTGCTGCTTGCATCTCCCTTTTCCCTCATGTGTAACATCTTCGTGACGTTGCCATAGTAACATGCGTGTTGCATGATCACGGTAGTAACTACTGAGGTCAGGGTCAAACCACTTTACATTCCTGTGCAGCAAGAAATACTTCAGGAGCAAAAGTCACTGTAACACACGTTTCCCCTTTTACGATTCCTGTGATCATAAAGCGTGCACTCAGGAGCTTTGAACAAACAGCTCCTTCCCAAATATAGAAGCTAAAGCACCACCACCATTAGTTGAAAGATCCAAACTTTAAAGAAAACATCGCTAACATTATCGAACTGTAAGAAAGAATGTTATGGCCATAAATTAACCAGATATGCTCTTAATAATAAGTATTCATATTAGATTATAAAAAGGCAGATCTTTACGGATGAATTGAGAAAATGCTGTTGTACAGTATTCTTTAAACACGCATTCACTGATCTTTCAAAAAAAGCCTTTAAATGCACAATAACCTATATAACACACTACAGGAAAGGGAACACCCCAACAAGCATAAGAGGGCCTCTTTAAAGGTCACCTATTATGCAAAATGCACTTTTTGAGGTCTTTTATACATAAATATGTGTCCCCGGTGTGTCAGGAGACTCACAAAGTGTCAGAAAATACAACCCTCTCTCTTTTCCTCCTAACCCACATCTCTAAAAACGGGGGTACAACGGAGCTGATCCAGATTTGCTGCGTTCATGACGACATTACGGAAATGTGGGCTGGCTTTACGCCCACGGCCCTATCAGAAACGTTGTTGTATCAGAAACAATGCGTGACGTGTTTTGGACGTACTATGGTCTGTGTTTACATTAGCAAGCATCGCTAACACTCAGTGGTTTGGAAAATAATATGGCGTTTAATCACGGCAGTGTTTAGCTGAGTTTCTGCTGGTAGACAGCCTTCTCTTCACAGAGCTCACTGCTTGCATGCGGACGCTCCACAGGGGGCGTGGCCAGCAGCAGCTCCAAAGGGGCGTGGCCAGCAGCAGCTCGGCTACATTTAAAGGGCCAGACCCAGAACCAGCACTTTTTTAACAGGGCTTAAATAAAGGGGTGATCTGTTTGGTATTCTGAGCAAAACATTTCAGAGACATGTTTTGTATAGATATGGCCATATAATATATTGTTAAAATATAGCCTAATAGGTGAGCTTTAATGTATTTAATACCAATATATTATTTCTCTTTCGGCTCTGTTTTTGGTCCCCACCGACTCCATAATTTTTTCGCCAGGTATTCTTTCTCTTAGTTTGACAGCTGTCTTCTGCTTAGCTGGTAGTGTATCTTAGCTTTAAGAGCTTGTTCTCTATAACAATGCTGAAATTGATCCAGAACATTGAAGTCGCGTACCGGAAGTGGCCCCTTCCCTGCTTCCTGCCCCCTACTTTAGTGCTCAGACCAACCCCATCGTCAAATCTGCCCTTCATTTCGATCTTAACTACACACCTGTTCCCTGACTGCAGCTTGAATGACAAAATCTGTCCACAGAAAGAGAGACCGAAATAACACCTGAAAAAGTACTCCAACCTCTGTGGTACTTCCTCTGTGTCTCGGCTGGTAATAACTGTACTTGTGAAAACAGTTTTGATAGAAACTGTGTCCTATAACAGGGTGTCCGCGGGGTCTTAAAAAGTATTAAAAGTTGATAAATCAATTTAGCGAAAATTAAGGCTATTAAAAAGTATTAAAAAGTATTAAACGGCATTTTCCAAGGTATTAAGAAGGTCCACAGCAACGACAACATGAAACACCCTTTAATTTACTGAAACGACATGTCGGGAAACCCCCTCAAGGCGGGCCCCATGCATAGCGCGCCGTAAAATGCTGCTTCTTATTTTAAGTTTCGTTGCCTTGCTCCGCTCTGGGGGGGGAAAGAGTGTGTTGGGGCGCCACTGATGGTGATGAAAGCTTGTTCGAGGGCCCCCCACAAACTCTAGAATCGCCACTGTCGATAGGGATCAAAGCTGTCCGGTTCCACATGCTAAGTGCTAGCCAGAAAGTCGCGGCGTTTAAGTCCAGACTCTCCCGATGGCCAATCCGTGCTTCCCCTGACTGCACATCGCTGACACACACCGCTGCAATGCAGACTCTCTGCACGGAGGAGCCGCGGAGCAGCAGCGGAGTCCGGGCGATGCTGCTCCTCCAAGGAAGAGACACACGTTCACTAAGCCAAAAAATCCGGTCACAGAGATCTGCTATTTTAAAGTAAAGTCAACACATATCGACCCTAAATATAGTCTATATTAAGAACGAGAAAAGTCTTAACATATATATCGTTTTTTGTAAACATATGACAAATGTGCGAGGGTGATGACGTCAGAGTATCGTCCTATGTGCCGGGGCTTAGCCCCGGACAGCCCCAGCCCAATTGAACCCCTGGGTATTTGTGAGGGAGCTCCTATATGGCATTACCCCGCTGAAGCTCACCAAAGTTTAATTTATTTCATAGTTCAAAGTTTTGTCAATTGTTTTGTTTATTGGTCAAATACTGGTTTCTAAAGGTTTCTGAGGAGTTTTACTGGAATGAAAGAACACAAAGTGTGTCTACAGAAGCGAAAAAGCAGCATACTGCATTAAACCTGACCTTGAAAGAGAGGTTGAAGTTCATGTGGAGAGGAGGCTTCAGTAGTCTGTCTGCACTCTTGGGAACAATGCCTAAATCAAATACTACTTTCTAATGGTTTCTTTTTCTAATAAACCTTGCATTGGGTTGGTCACACAATTCATTCTCTTGTGCTTTGTTCTATCTGAATTATGATAAGGAGTTTAGTTATCACAAACTGTTTAGTTGTGCTATCTTACAATCAATATAGTAAATGTGAGGTAAAGTGTGTTGCCAATGTAACCGGTTAGAACTCGAAGTTGCGATGAGGTCTTAAAATATATGGAAAGGGTCTTAAAAAAGGTCTTAAAAAGGTATTCAATTTGAAAAAGAAAAAATTATCTCTTTACCTCCTTTGACAGAGAAAATAATTGTTCAGATCAGGAAATAACTTAAGATAACAATATAGGTGTGTCTGCTTGTTAAATGTGTATGGCAGGGCTGAAGTGGAAAATAAGCTAATCCAGGAACTGTGCTGTTATTCTCACAAGTCTGCTTATAGCTACTTAACATGATACAGCAGTAAAGCAATGGCCCCAACTCGCCCCCTCTTAACACACATATCGGGTGCTGTATATGATTTGCATAACACCTACATTAGAAATACACCTATATGCTTACAAGAGCACAGGATTTTAAAGGTTATGTTGTGCTAAAATTGAACAGCAGTGTTGCTATCTGCTCTGCGCACAACTTGGTAAACAAGAAGTTTATTCTAACATGAAATGAAGCGGTCAATAACGCTTTGACAAACACATCAGGACATGTAATCTTGGTTACTCATGCAGACAAATTTAGTATAGAGGGCTATGAAACGTGAAATATAAAAGGTTTATTTATTGAGATGCCTCTATAAACCTTTTTTTTGTTCAGGAAACTAATATTAAGGTAAAGATCAGGATAGGTAATCATAAAATGCAATTAAGAATAAAGCAATTAAAATATAAGTCTTCTCTCCTCATCCTTCTATCCATTCAAGTGTCTGGAGTCAAGAGATCTAAGATGTGGGCATGGTTTACTCCATGGCAGAAGAAACACTTGTTGTGTTGGTGCTCATCCAGCACAATGCATAGAGGGAATTCAATCTACCAATCGAAGGATGCAGGTTAAGGGTTTTTAGCTGTGTGGGCTTAGGTCGCTTAAAACCTGGATCAAGGTGGTACTAAAAACAGTACCAGGTGCTTACAACTACCTATACTAGTGGAACACCAAAAAATAGAGCGTTGTGTAGAGCTATGCTGCACCATGAAATGGGAACACGGTTCAACAAAACAGGAAAAAACTGCATTGTGTCAGTCACAGCAACAATTGAATAACAATGTGAATTCGTTTTTTTATTTTGAGAATGATGAGGATGTTAGTGAGGAAGATGACTGGTTTGGTTAAAAGGTTTGTAACTCCAAACAGAACCTCAGACTATTCTTATTAAGTTGTATTTCAATATGAAAATCAGATGAAGGGTAGGATATTGATCTCTTTGTCTCTCTCTCTTTTTGATACGACTAAAACACACACAGACTCATAGACACTCTCACATCGTGCTTACCTGGGTAGCTGCCCTCCAGCTCTTTCAGCGTTCCATTCCAGGTGAAATTTTTTCGGCCGTAACCAAACATGATGGCTTTTTCCTCTTGTTTCTCTGCAGGAAGATCTGAATCTAGCACCCTGTCTGGTTTTCTATGGGGTTATCTGTTTGTCTCTCTGATCCAGCCGGTTTAGGATTCAATGGATAGACAGGCAATAAAAAGAAAATCCTTCCCCCTTCTTCTCCTTTCACTGGGAGCAAGTGTGAGGGAACCCCAAACTGGTGTGTGTGACTGCGAGGAAAGCAAGTGTGCCAGCGGCTCTTATAAGCACCTGGTTGAAATTTAAAATGCCCTTGTGCCTTAAGCCTGCCCATTGGTTAGGGGACCAAATGTCTGCAGTGTGTGTGTGTGTGTGTGTGTGTGTGTGTGTGTGTGTGTGTGTGTGGATGTGGGATGAACGTATAGCCCCTGTGTGTGTGTGTGTCGTATAATGTGAAAAGAGCCCAGTGTGTATGTAAATCACCCCTGTCAACAGTGTTGGGCAGAGGCTCCAATGTTTCCTACTGACAGCCTGCTGTGGAAGACATCAAGCTGTGAGTGTGTGTGTGCAAGAATTCTTCCCCTTGGGGAAATCTTCAAAATGTCATATAAGCCGTCCAATAGTTGATGAGATATTTCATTCTGGACCAAAATGTTGCACAGACCAACGCCTAAGTTAGTAGGCATTGAAGTGACATTTTAAAATTAAGATATTCATAATAAAATGCTTTACAAGGGTGTTTACAACATGCCAAATGACATATTCATGTTAAAGAGCAAACGTTGAAACACAATCAAATACAATATAAATGCATGACATGCAGACCAGATGCATGCATGAAAACGCATCTGTTTGGATTGTACCTTGGCATTAAATTGTTGTAAAAAATAAATAAAAATAAAGCAATTTCAAGAGTTAGTTACTAATTCACCAGGACTTACAATGGTAGACTTGCTGGAAGTGAATATATCTGCACTTTCCTTGTTGTTCCAAGTTTGAACATCTCACTTATTGTAAGTCGCTTTGGATAAAAGCGTCAGCCAAATGAAATGTAATGTAATAATCATGGGAGGGAAACAAGCAGCACCTCCATCTATCAGTTTTGAGCTGTAAAACATGTTAGCCGATCAATGACTTACAGCATTTAGACAGCGAAGAAGCCTAGACAACATAAAAGCTTCAGGTTAGAATGAAAAGTAGAGTTGGATATCATCTGCCAATAAATCAAACGGAATATGAAATCTTTTTATAATCAGTCCCAAGGGCAGCTA
Organism: Dissostichus eleginoides; assembly: GCA_031216635.1. Classification (NCBI taxonomy): domain Eukaryota; kingdom Metazoa; phylum Chordata; class Actinopteri; order Perciformes; family Nototheniidae; genus Dissostichus; species Dissostichus eleginoides. The sequence goes on along the minus strand of CM062273.1, from coordinate 33,863,093 downwards.
AACAGCTGACTTGCTCTGCTGACGTGGCTCAAACTAGTGACTACTGGCTACAGAACGTAAAGCCCCCAGCTGCCAGGCTTCTGTGCAGGACTGAGAGAGGTGTGAAGAACACGGCTCCAATGTGTGTTCTGCAAACGATTTTGAGAGCCTGCAAGAATTCATATACTTTAATTTAGAGCTTATAGCAATATCAAAAAGACTCAAGGGTTAGGGTCCCCATACCCACCAGTACAGGTTTGGTATTGCTGATATAAGATGGACAGATCCAGCACATTTGTTCTTGAAGAGCTGGCTTGATAGAGCATGAGAAGTGAAAAAAACATTTGAAAAAACGATATTCAAAAATGTAACTTTTGCAATGAAATCTAATTACCTGACACTGCCACTGTTACCTTATACTACACAGTGCATAATGAAGGCAGGGGGGCTACATTTAAACACTGCTGACCAGAGCAGGCTGTTAAACACCTATAGCCCAACACACTGAGTGTTGCTGTGTCACTGGGTTTGTATGCTGTGGCCTCCATCCATTTAGGTGTATTAATAGAAATGTTTAGGCACTGGTTTACTGACCTTCCACAAATGGATTTTTTCTCTGTCGCCCAGATTGTTCTTTACCATCCAACAGGTCTTTGGTTGAATTCTCTGTGGAATTAGACGACCTTCTATCTAACATGCCTGGAAATGGCTATGTTCTTGACTTCAACATCCAGACAGAAAAATTACCAGACTTACAACTTTTGCTGCTTACTCATGAAGCTGGCAACCATCTTGAACTTATATTCACGAGAAACTGCTCTACCTCAATGCTCACATACAGTATATCTTACTCTCTCTCCCTCTCCCAAACTGATATACCTATCTCATATAATACTATACCTGTCTGCCATATCCTTCGCTCCCCCTCTCCCTCGCCTCTTGCTGCACTTAGCTCTCCTTTTTTCTGACTCTTTCGTCTCTGCCACATATCATTTTCTTTTTGCGATGTACCCCTATCTGGACTCTCTTTGTCCTCTCACTTCTTGGCAGGGTCTTCTTGGTTTACTGACGCAGTGCGTGCTGACAATCTCAATCTAAAATTCAACCCTCTTTTTCCTTTTTCTCTACCCTCCTCATCCACCCAGTCTGCCGTTCTACCGAGACATCATACTCTCTTTATTTCCCAAAGCAACAACTGACCTCCCCTGTTCAATTCATCCCATTGTTTCCCCAAACTTCTTCCTTCTAACCCATTTCTTCCAATCAGGTTATTTCTCCTGTAGCTCAGCCTGCCCTACCACCTGCCCTCTGGACTCTATCCCGTCTAACCTTCGAGCAACAGGGTATAAGGTTGTCTTTTGTTCCTGATCATCTTCCCATTGTCACCTATATCTCTTTAATATTTCGTTTAAAACTGGTTGCCTTTCAAACACTCTCAGAGAAGTAAAAGTAAACCCTCTTCAAAAGAACTACACACTCAACCCATCTGATGTAAAAAAATTACGGACGTCTCTCTTTTTTCCCGCAACACTTGAGCAAGCTCTCGTTTTAAAAGATTAGAACAACCTTCTCGACATAGACTGCGCTGCTTGCTGTCACTGAAGAACTTTATCCTGCCATAGCAGCCAGCCTCCCTGTCTTCTGTCGTCATTCTGCCCTCAATAAGAACACAGCTTTTTGCCATCCTGGTTGCAAATGATTATATATTATATGTCAGCACGGCAGAAAGTCTACACATTTAAAGTTGTTTGAAACTAAAGTGTTGGCTTTGCCTTTAGTTTCTCTAAAGGCCTTGCTATCATATCATAAACACAGATTAGCCCAACTGACAACAATACTTATAAGAATCTCCTGTTGGTCAATGAACCTTTAGTGTCTGGTGCCTTTCTGTCTAGCTGGGCACCAATATATTGTAATCTAGTCAGTCCAGGTTGCCAGATGCCATGTTAACAATGCAGAGAACTTGAGGGATTTATAGAGGACAAATCAGGGTGGGAATCGACACATTTAACTCAACAGAGAGACAGAGAGAAGAAACAAAGAGAAACAAATTAAGTAATTATGATAATTGAGTGAAGTAATGGATGTACAGTTACTTAAGATCTCAAGAATTAAAGGTGTTTTAATTCAAATTAAAACTTAGATAGTTAATTAGTATGACGGAACATTAATGCACCTAAATGGAGGCACCCCCTTGTATACAAGGAACATGATAGCCAGTTAATGTAATCTCATAAAATAGTCTTTGGTGAAGCTATTTAAATGTATATCGTAAACAGAGTGTTTGGAAGAAAAACAGCAAAAGCTTTAAATCTTTGTCTATATGTGTTTTTATATTCGAAAGAACTCTACACTAAAATCCACAGGATGTGAGCATAAATGTTACCCACGAGCTCAATACAACGGATCACTCAAAAAAGCTCAGTAAAAACAAACAAACAACACAAGTACAAACATCTACAACAGTTCTATGCTTATTACTCCTTACAATGTAAGTTATTGTACCAAAAAATACTGTGTCCAGTGTATGTTATATCCATTAATGCAGTTGCTGCTTAGCTGCTAGCTTGTTAGCTTAGCTTGTGATCCTTTGAAGAACAAAAGCTGGATGTTGTCTTTGGGGTTGCGGTATTCTTTCAGTTGAATTATGTCAGTTGTTGCTGGTGTGTGATTTGGTCCTGTTTTTCCTGTTTTATTGACATTTTAGGTCAAAAGCTACAGCAACCAATGGCTACTGTAAATTGATTTCCTCAGGAAGGGTTTAGAGCACTTCCGCGTGTGCACACATGAAGTGTTTTTGGATTTTCACACTAAAACACATTCCTGTAAAATTAAGAATTAGTGCTGTATGTATACGGCGCATGTTCAAAATGTGTGTGCAGCACATGTTCCATCTGTAACCAAAGCCTACTCTATCTATATCATCATGTCGGTGTCCTGATAGATCTAAAGCTGGTGTCCTGACAGTCTATCTGGGCTTCAATCGGTGTTTCATTACATGTTCTTGTGTTCTCACACGACTCTGCTGAGTGTCTTTTACAGAAAGGTTAAAGATCTAAAGATCTACATGACCAACATATGGATAAACATCTATACTAATTTCCCTCTTGGACCATTAACAATAATTTAGTAAATGCCTTTTTAATACTGTTATGCATATGTGCTCTGTTACATTTTAAGCTACCCATTAAGTAAAAAAAAGCTAATATTAACACTAGTACTGCTGCTACCCCTACTCCCACGTATACTACTACAGTGTTTCATCATACACAATACTTCTTCTTCCTTTTACCAATTAACAATTATTATTCAATGAATTAATGAATCAATCAATGAATCAATCAATCAAAAATACTTTAATAAACCCTGGTTCTGTGAATGTTGCACAATATTCAAAAGAAGAAAAAAAACATATTTATATAAACATTGGTTGAAGTAAAAATGTGCAAAAAAGTCCTTGTGAAACAGGGACAGGGACGTCCTCCACAGCACAGAGACCTCTGAGGACTCAGGATAATGGTGAAGACATGATCAAGTGCATCAAATGCAATCCTTGTTGGCCCAAGAGTCCGGAAGCCATTGAAAGAAACGTTGTTTGAAGGAAACGCTGCCCAAAGAGTCCGGAAGCCACCGATGGAAAATTGTAAAAATCTAACAGGAACAACTGCAATGCGGTTGGCGCATGCGCAGTAAAACTCCCACAACCTGCACAAACACTTGCAGTGTATAGTATGCTAGTCTTTCCTGCGTCAGTGTAGCCTTCTGTAGCACGCACATTAAGTTCCTACCCTCCCCTGACCTATAGCACTACAAACCCAGGAGCCTAGGTAGACATTGCACAAGCACATATCAATATCAGGATGATAGCAATTGGGATTCTGGCATGGAATTGTGCAATCCTCTTACTCTTAGAACTCAGTGCAGCATGCGATATAGTTAAAACTCTTTCTCAGCATGAGTCTGCTTTTGACTACTTTGATACTACTTTATTCTTCTGACCACTTGCCATGTGTTGTCCTTCAAGATTCACTGTAATGTCGACTGATCCTCAAAAATACATGTTGCATTACTATGGTGATGACACCCAACTGAACGGGAATAACGAGAGAGATTCATACTGAGACATACTTGCCATCCCCAAAGCTTAACAGAACATCATCTTGGTATGTGAACCATGCTCTGGTCCTGTCTCACGTTGTCATCAGCTCACGGTTTGACTGGGGTCTTGGGTCTTACATTTCTTCGGGATATCAAGATTAATGGTGGGTAAATCTGGAGATAAATTCAGAAAGCACAAATAATCATCAACAAACAACAAAATGCTGCCTATGCTACAGTATCAGAAAGATGTTGTCCCACTTCATGATACTTCTCAGTATGCTTAAATTACCCAGCAGTTGAAATAATTCCTTTCAGTGAACTAAGCTGAGGTTAACATGGATGGTGACGGGGTCAGTTTTAATGGGATCTGATGTGTTTTTTATATTAAGTATTGCTGTGTTTTCATTGTGTGCGCTTGTAGCAATATGTGTGTAATTTCCCACTGCCCCTGAACTGAGCACCATGGAAAGGCGGCAGCAGTAATCAGTGCGATGCGCAACCGGTCTGCATGTGTGAGGCACTTAAGCAGCAGAGCGCAGCACGAGCACAGAGAAGGCAGGAAGCAACGAACAGACAGAGGCCGTTTCTCAATGTCGAGTAAAGCTGCTGCATAGCCACTATTTCAAGTATACTACGTCATTGAGTGCAGGAAGCAACGAGCCCACGGAGATCAGCAACAAGCAAGGCCAGGGTTGCGGTCGAATAGTCCAAAAATCAGCTCCTAACGTCTATCCCTATCGTCTATCCCTTGACCTCTGTGTAAAACGTCACGGGGTTAAGGGATAGTGGATAGGAGAATTCAAAAGGACTTAGGAGAAGAGACTGCGGGTGTTTCTCAATCTTGAGTAAAGCTGCTCCAGAGCCACTATTTCAAGCATACTACGTCATCGAGTGCCGCCTAAGTACTGTTCCAATGTCCAGCATACTTGGAATTCTACCGAGCCCAGCGTACTTCGTTTGGAGACATTTCGAGGCTGCACATGTGTAGACTCTGCGGTCTTAAAATCCCCACAATGCTTTGCGCACGGACCAATTTCCCCAAATCTGTGGCGGAAAATGTAATGCGGGGCCTCTCATATGACGCACACCTGCAGACTTGCTAGCCTGTTCTTGTTTTCCGAATGCCAGGAAGTATTCTTGCCTCGCTTCTGAAGCAAGTGACTCGGAAGACATGTGCTACCAAGCAAGCGTACTCGACATTGAGAAACACCCTGCGGTACTTTAGAGAATCCGACTGCACTTTCACTATCCGACGTGTTTATGATGCGCCAGCAGACGTCATAAATGTGCGTCTGCTGCTGTGGGGAAACTATGGAAACTACAGTTTTCTATACAGCGGACTACAACATGGATGTATAATAAGAACGAGGGACTACTGTAAACTCATCTAGAGACTCTGCACTGTGCTCTGATGCTGTTGTTTTATGCTTTATGAACGTGGAAAACAGAGAAACATATTCTTCATGACCAAAGTTGGAATTTAAATAAAAAAGGAAAGTGAAACTTATGCTCGTCACCCTCTCCCTCCGGTCCACATTAATACAAATTATCCCAATACGTATGATTGTATGAAAAGATCTTAAAATCAATACAAATGTATTTATTAAAAAGGTTAGTCCTTAACATCTATCACTGTGTATATCACCATTCAAACATCTTTTAAAAGTTTAAGAAACCCCACATAGCTCAATAAAGACTGTGAAATGTTGACTTTATTTGATCATTTCAGTAAAAACTAACGTTCATATTTCTCTTTTTGATTATAATACTGATGAACGTTCAAAACAAAGCACTTTGGCAACTTACCACATACGTTTTAAAAAGCTTAAGCTACGTAACTTTCATGATATCATTTCTCGGTCATAATCGGTTGTTTCCGTGAACGGCCGAATGTTGTGTGACGGCAAATGCTGTGGCTGCAAGGCATTGTGGGGCAGCATTTTCTCCTCTCCTTTCGTAAAGGGAGGTCCAGTGGTTCCTAAGCTAAAGGAGGTTATAAAGGAAGTTTGAAACCTCCTTTCCTATCATCTAGAGCAGGGTCTAGAGCAGGGGTACCCAACCAGTCGATCGCGATCGACCGGTCGATCGCAGGGAGATTCCCAGTCGATCGCGAGATGTGTCTAAAAATAGAACAACAATATTCTGTTTTATCGTTAATGTCCTATAACATAATCTTCCTATGCCAGAATAATGCACTTGAACGCATCAAAGCTTTGTGACTGGCGTGACCCCATGTGTCGGGGCGTGGCTGGTGGGCAGTGGGCACTAGTTCGCTGACGTTGTCCGTGGCAACAGGAGTGACAGTCCGCACACACACAAGACCACAATTATGGCAGAAGCATAAAAGCCCAAAATATATAATTTTCACTCCGAGTGGGAGGATGATTATTTTTGTATCTATTCCAATTCAAAGTCCATCTGTCTCATCTGCAATGCGAGCGTGGCTTTATCGAAGAAGGGTAATTTAGAGCGGCATTTCAAAACAGTGCACAAACGCTACGAGACGGAATTCCCTCCTAATTCTGCCCTACGCTCCCAAAAGGTGAGGGACCTGAAAGGACAGCTAAATGCACAGCAGTCCATTTCCACCAGGCCCAACAACAAGAGCAAGGCTGCTCCCATAGCATCTTATCGTGTCAGTCACGTTCTTGCGAAACACATGAAGTCTTTCAAAGACGGCGAAGTTGTGAAAGAAGCATTCCTGGAGGCTGCCGACGCGCTTTTTGGGGACAGTAAAAATAACTAGCATTTCAACAGGTTTTTGATAATAAAAACTCAAGTTAGATACCGTTATTAATCAGCTGTAAGTTTTAGTTTGTTTGAACTTATTCATTATAATTATTGTACAAAATGGTATAAGAATGCAAACATTAAGATCTGTTCTGTTTAAATTGATTATAGTCTATTATCAATTCAGGTTAAGAAACTAGTGTTGCTTGCATCCTATTTTAAAGGCATTTCTTTTTATACTCTACTAAAATGCAAAAAAAAAAGGGTTTGATTCTATTAATTTTGTCTTTTTTATTGCACTTTGGCAGCAGATTCCTGTGTAGCTTCAGATCTGAGTTGTCTTATTAGTAAGCCTAATTTATACTTTTGTAGCAACACTATTTTTATATAATGGCAAAGAAAGGGTTCAGTGTCTTTTCTTTTTTCCTGTGTCATATGTGGCAGCACTGTTCAATGTTTCTTGAAAACATTACCCACTGTAGTATGTGACGTGTGAATAAACTCCAACTCTGTATCAACAACACTGTTGTGTAACTTCAGTTAAATACTTGTATGTGTGTAGATTAGAAAGAGGTAAGATAAAGGATCTGCAGTATTTTATGAAGTATTAATCGTACAAAGGTCAGTTTTATACAAGTAGAAGTGTGTATTTAGCTGGTAGTAGGCTGTCAGTAATGGCTACGCCTCTCTATTTGGACTGGTAGATCTCGGCAGACTGGCAACTTTAAAAGTAGCTCTCGGTTCAAAAAAGGTTGGGCACCCCTGATCTAGAGAATTCAAACGGCACTTATCATGGCTGCCACTGAGGTACTTCCGGGTCATTTCACTCCGTTAGGAAGGTTCCTAAGCTAAATGGGCCCTTTCTCAATTTCTTATTAGATTGTCTGTTTTGCACATCCTCCTATTAATATCTAATAATAAAATTATAAAATTCAATAACGTGCTTTAACCAGTAGGTGTCCCTTTCTATCAGCTGTGCACCGTTATGGCGTAAATACAGCCTATCTACCAATTGGATCAAATATAAAAGTCAGCCGAATTAGTGTTGATACTGCAAGGAGACGTATTGTGTGAAAAGAAATGTAAGATGTTGTTTAATTGCTTATATATTTAAGATCCACGTCAAGTTTTCAGTTTTGGCGGCAGTTGTTCCTGTTTGTCTAGAAGACTTCTCATCAGGGCTCTATAAATAGAGAACTACGGCAGATATGTATTTGTATTTATTTATTTATAGAAGGACCATGCATACAAAAACATTAATCTCAGCAAAGAGAAGAGATGCAATATGCCAGATTATAGCTAATAGCTAATTTCCATCTGTGGTCCTCTGTGATGTAATATTTAATGCAGCCGAAACGTGTATTACAATGCCGTTATGTGATGACTTTCAAAGAGAAAAGCAAGCACACTCGGAATAATGTATTATTTAATTTTTTTTAAATGTTTTCGGATTTCACATCGCATAAACACCAAATCCCAGCGTGCATTGCGGCTAAACCAACCAATCATCGAGCTGAGGATCTTGCCTACGTCTGTTTCCGGTTCCGTTTATGAAGGATGTATTTTGTTATATCAAATCGGGTTTTATTTATATAGCACATTTTAAAACGATTTTTGGTCGAGCCAAAGTGCTGCACATATAATAAAAAAACCTACAGTAAGGACACTTTATAGTAAATGCAACAGGGTGTACAATTCTCCGTTATCCAATGGGAATGGACGCTCACATTGCCTTTAACAGCCGCCGACACAAACGAATGCCGTGCTTCCCTGAGCGTCAAATCCCGCCGCAGATGGGAATACATTGCAATCAGTTGAAAGCTATTTGCGTCCCTTTATGAAGCTGAAGGAGCCTAGGAGCGTCCCAACTGCACGCCTCGGGACCCTGACCAAGCGTCGCTCCTGGACGTTTATGGAGTGAGAGTGTGTTGGTAATTGCGATTCACCCCTCTTTCAGCTAAGTACCCTTTTGGATCTCTTCAGTCTTTTAACCCTCACTTTTAAATGCATTTTTAACACTTTTAATTGGAGTCTTTTAGTCCTTGCTTTTAGCCCTATTTATAAACTTTTAGTACAACAACCACGGGACCCTGAATAATCGAGACACACTCCCTATACTTTTAAGTGCAGTGGCGTGAAGTGTTTGTGTGGAGTGGCTTTTTAACCAAGTGTGTCTCACACAGTGGCTTGACTATATTGTTTTTATCCGCTCAGGGGATCTTGGAGCGCGTCCTCGGGCTACCCGGAGGGACAAGATCGGACGCAAGACCTCTCGAGAGACTTTGGGCTGGGGCATTTCTATTCTATTTTTAAAATAATAAACTGTTGTCAACGTTATTTGTTTGTGGTTCTTAACTCTGCTCATCCATGATTTTAAAGAACCTGTGAAGCCTTTTAAGTAGGAGTCCTAGGCTCCTTTTAACCTAGGTGGCGTTGTCGGCAACTATTTTAATTCTACCCCTTTTTAGTCTTAGTTATTTTCCAACCTCGCCACACAGAGCAAGTGCAACAGAGTTTCCAAATAAATAGGTACCAAGTGTTAGTTAAGGTTTCAATATAGTAACCCTAACCCTTACCTTTTTTTGCAATCAATAATAAAATAAAAAGAATATAAGATGCAGATGAAGGTATTCATATTTATATTAGGTAAGATTTTCATTTATATATAATTTTAAGCATTATTAATCCTGACATAGACATGTTTACTTGTCTGAACATTGTGAGGCTGATAGATAAAGCAAAATCAAATTATTGGAAAGGTAAACATTATTTATAGTTCTTTTAACTCATTAAACAACAGTACCGGTATTCTCATTGCCCTCTTTAATTTGGGTAGTCTATTGCCAAGAGGACACAGTTGATACTGCTCGAAATAGCCTTTGGTGTAACTCAGTCCTCAGTGAAAATACCCCCGCTTCATCACTTGGGTTGAGTCCTTTTCAAGTGGATCAGATAAAGTTGTGTGTGTGCCAACTTGAAAAGATAGTCTGGGGCAACAGCCCATAGAGAAACGAGAGTGTGTATCTGTATGCGTCTGTATGGTGCATGGTGTATGTAGGTTGCAGTTAAATCACAACGGTGGGTGCTTAGCTAATGAAGTTTTGGTTAGGCATTAGGGCTGCATGAAATTGGAATAACCGACATTCCGAGATTTTCTGCAAAATATATGATGTGAGAAATATGGGAATATTAACCCTTAATTGCGTAGGCTACAGTTTAAAGTTAAATGCATCAATCGGGTGCAAAACATGTACAATGGTGTGCTCTTGTAAATGCTCACGGGCTCTTGTAAATAATGTATTCATAAACACATTAGTTATAGGTTATAATTGTGAATTGTGATGACAAGAAAGAAAGTCACACCCACATAGCATGGTAAACGAGACGTGGTCCGTGTTTCAGACGTGATGTGTAGGTTGCCAAGACTGCTGCAGACCTTTGGGGTTATTGGGTGCAAGAGTTCCATCAACTTTCACAAGTACAAGTTCTGCTCGTAAACGTTATACTTAAAGCATTCAAGTCAATAGGTGTCTGCGTCAGTCACACTATTGCAAGCACAAACGAAACGCTACAGCTGCAAGACCTGGTTGGTGATACATCCTGATTGGCCAGCAAGCCTGTAGCCTTTTGCCATGTGTTGTGATACACAGATGTTCCTATTCTTTCCTGGTTGAAAACAAACTTTCCTTCTGGGGTAAAAATTGGTTGACTCACCGCCATGCCTCTGATACCTACCGCTACCAGCTTTCTGGGGTCAAGAACTTTCTCTACACATCCCTTGATGTAAGTTGCAGATCCATCGGCCCTTTAGGCCAGTCTTCATCTGTAAATATTAAAAGGTGTGCATATTGTTCATGGTGAGAGACAAAATGTCCATTGTCTTAAAATTTCTTGAATTTGGTTTCTCAGGAAATCCTCCGGAGACACGAAACTTGGGGTGATGTGGGATTATGTCACCAGACCTGTCTAATGAGTTACCCGTAAATCAGTTGAAACCACAACCAGAATGCAACCATGGGACCTTCATCTCTTTTAGATTTTGTTAATCAATGGTTTAATGATCCCCTGACCTGTGAACAGACCAGGAAATGGGTCTAAGATGGAGGAGAGAAATGAAGGATGGTCAAATTGAAAATGGGGTCCTATGTCGGATTGTACAACTTTTTTATCCAGACTACAGGTGTTTCAGCAAGCAAAAATATTTGCTTCGTTTTGTTTTAGGTTCAGCAGTTTCCATTGAGCAGGGCCGACCTCAGCCTGCTGGTGCCCTCTTGGAAAGACGTTGCCTTGCTGCTCGTATCAACTGCACCATCAGTTGTCCAAAACTGGATAAAAGTTCTACACTGGATAACCCTGGGCCTCGAGTCCCACGCCAAGTCCCACGCCCGCTGGCTGAAGAGCAGCTCTTCTGACGTGTTTAGCTATCCATCAACACTGAGTTTGTAACATGAGCACACATTGATATTCTCTGCACTTGGCATGCCATACATGGCTGAAATAGCACTTTCCAAAGACCTGAAACCCAAGTTGCTCTGCAGGCACACTGCCAATCTCCAATACACACAGCGGCAAACTGTAAACCATACTCTGGTATACAGCATGGCTATCTGGGGCAGCACATGCACAGAAAGACAAAAGACCCGATTTGTTGTACCCTCAGAGGATTATGTTTTCAGGAATTAATTAAGTTATACTGTATTTCAAACTCTGACTTAATTTTTGCGTGTGTGTGTGTGTGTGTCTGTGTGTGTGTTTGTGTGATTGTTTGCGTGTGTATGTGCATGCATGTGTGTGTGGATGTGTGTATCTTGAGAAGTAGGAAAATGTGTCAACCCATAAAGGGATACTCAACATCCTAACAACATCCTAAACATACAACATAAATAGTATGGTGCGCCTGTGAAGATGGCTGCATTGTCTTTTGGCTCCTCACACACTAACACTAACACCATCACCAAAACAGCTCGACGGCGGCTCTTCTTCCTCTGCAGGCTGAGGAGGTTCAACATGGACTCCAGGATACCATAGAGAGGATCCTGACCTTCTACAGGTGCACCATAGAGAGGATCCTGACCTTCTACAGGTGCACCATAGAGGGGATCCTGACTGGCTGCATCACGGCCTGGTACGGCAGCTGCACCGCCCTCAATCGTAAGACTCTACAGAGGGTGGTGAAAACTGCACAGCACATCACCAGGACGGAGCTGCCATCCATGGAGGATCTTTACTCCCAGCGGCTCAGGAAGAAAGCCCTCATGATTATCAAAGACCCCCATCACCCCGGCCACAAACTGTTCTGTCTGCTGCCGTCTGGCAGGCGGTACCGCAGCATCTGGACTAAAACCACCAGACTCAGGGACAGTTTCATCCCACAGGCCATAAGACTATTAAACACCTGAACTTTTGAAACAACATCCACAACATTAATCTGGCTGCAACTTAGAAATTATTTATCTAATATATCATATCCAATCACTTGCACTCTTATTGCACTATTCCACTATTTCACTTTTAACTATTTTTCTTTTTGTAATTACTTGCACTATTTTTTCTGTTTTTCTGTTTTATTGTGTTGCACTGTTGGAGGAGCCTGTGACCTAAGATGTTCCTCATCATAACTACACTGTAGCTATGTACACATGACCAATAAAAGCCTTGAACCTTGAACCTTGAACCTCAACAAGTTGATCAAAACTCATTTATAACACACATTTAAAATCACTTCATTTTGCAATGGAACATTATATATCCAAAAAGAGTCACTAAAACTGGCAGAAAAACTTTACAATATTTACTTGTAAGATTAAGGTATTTAGAAAAGTATAAAGATGAAGAAGGAAATACTTTTATTTTAGTATAATCACTCAGTAAATGGTGGAAAATGTTATATTGTAAAATTAAAGCAAGGGCTCTGAAAGGCTTGTATAACATATGACATTATTGTACACTGTAATGTGCGAGTGTGTGTGTTTGAATGAGTGTGATGTGAATGTGTGTGTGTGTGTCTGTATACATGTGTGTGTTTTTGTACATAATGTATATATGTGCATGTTTATGTTTAAATGTATGTGTTTGTGTGTGTGTGTATTTATCTCATTTCACAAAAAGATGATCTTCGTTGTACATTTAATAAGGTTTTTTATCATTTTCTATTTGTCATTGTCATCATTGTGAGGTGGGAATGGAAAAGAGGGTGAGAGGGTCGCTCTATTTTTTGTTACCTCAACTTATGATATAAAAGCTTTTTGTACAAAATAATAATTTAATCATATCTTATTAAACCTACATTTTTCAATGTAAATGAGTCTCAGCACATTTGTTGGTAGCCTGTCAGACAAAGGTAACCAGGCCTGACCTCAGACTCTCAACGACTTGTAGTTTGTTTCCTGAAGTCTCTACAGTATGTATGTTAGCATGGTCTTTATGTCCAACCTGACACACTAAACACAGATTAGAGGCTGTCAGTGCAGAGTGATCAGTTGATCTAGTCCACCTGGGCTTTCAGGCTATAAACGTCCTGTCTCTCTGCATTCAGCTGACATCCACCTAGCATCATTTTGCTTTGCACCTTCAACACCGTCACAGCACACATGCCACACATCCATGCTTTACTTCCAAGGATAACATTGCCAATTCATACAGCATGTGGTGTGTAATGTAATCCATTTAGTGCATATCGCACCATAAATGTTACTCTAGCAATCAGTCTTCATGTGCATAAAATAGGGCAGTCAATGTTAACACATACCGCATGCGATTAATATAGACACCTAACGCATACAAAATAAAATATAACGCAATTTAATCACATTACCAAGTTTGACACTGACCTCCTCCGGTAATTGAAGCGCTGATGTTCTCCATAGATCGCATGGTGTATAACTCAGTGTAACAGCACACCTAATCATTGATAAATCGCTCGCTAGATTTAGGTGTGGTGAAAACGTTGAAAAGGCATTTTTGCTGAAGCATGCCCCAGTTTCTTGAAAAGGTGTGGGAGATAGCAGACGTTGCAAGGTTGACACTGTAGGAACAGATAGTGCTCGCAATATCAGAGGAGCTGCAAGAATACTACCATATGAACATATGTCCTGTGTAGCACATATTATACAGAGGGTAATTGCAAAACGATTACAAACATATGCCCTTTGTAGTGCGTTATAAATAAAATAAGATAAGATGGACCTTTATTTATCCCTGTTGGGAAATTCGGGAGTTAAGGTTAAAGCAGCAACAGAGTGAGTGTTCAAACAGGACAGTAAAGATTCACACAAGGTAAAGAAAAAGAATACAACATATTTAAAATAACATTATATAGTAGGCTACCTGTTAAAATGACATATCACAACAGTTGAATGAACATATATACATATTTGGGTTCGAATTCTTAGATATATTTACATGTAAGTGTGCAGAAGCGAGTGCAGGTCAAAGTCATTTGTACAAACAGTGCAGATTGGATGTATGTCCAGTGCGGGTTACTTTTAACTGGTTACATGGTTAGCCCTTTTTGTGCAGCCTGAAGCCTACAGGCACAAAGGACTGTCCGAGGAGCTTGGTGCTGTCCCGAGGAGGGATGAGTCTGAGGCTGAAGGTGCTCCTCATCTTCACTATAGCTCTACATGCAGGGGGTGGGAGGGGTTCTCTAGGACAGTGGTTCTGAAAGTGGGGTCTGCGACCCCCCGGGGGTCCGTGGCACTCTGCCAGGGGGTCCGTGAAAAGTTTTCAGATTCATTAATTGAAATTATCATGATATCATTTTTAAAAAAAAAAATTTTTTTACAAAAGGCTTCATAGTTCAACAAATAATATTTAATTTTTTTAATCTAAAATAGTTCATAGATTACGTTCTAATCTAACAAATCTATACATTTAAAATCAAGCGCGTCACCCGTTACCGTGGAAACAACAATAACTGGTACGTCAGTCAGAGAGCGCCGCTGCTAGCATCATAGAGATATAACACGGCTAGCATACTACGAAGATGGACAGATTTTTAAAACGACCAGTTACGGCTACAAATGAAGTAAATGAAAAACAAAAAACAAAAGTAAGGAAATACGATGAGGAGTATCTCCAATATGGATTTATTGAAGTGGAAGGGAAACCGAAATGTCTGATATGCCTGCGGTGTCTTGCCAATGAGGCGATGAAGCCTGCCAAATTGAAGAGGCACCTCGAGACCAAGCATCCAGATTATGTAAAAAAAGACCGGGCTTTTTTTGAGAGGAAGGGCGAGGACCACCGCCAGCAACAACAACGGATGGTTAATGTTACGTCTGTTTCTGCTAAAGCGCAGCGGGCCTCCTACCTAGTAGCGCAGAGGATTGCTAAGGCGCGAAAGCCCCACACAATAGCGGAGGAACTGCTGCTCCCTGCTGCGGTGGATCTGTGTGAGGTGATGGTGGGGAAAGATGCGGCTGCCAAATTGAAAAGTGTACCTCTGTCAAATGACACCATCAGATGACGAATTGAGGACATGTCTGCTGATATCAAATCACAACTGCTGGAAAGACTGAGAGGGTCTAAATTCGCGGTTCAATTGGATGAGTCCACTGATGTGTCCGGCTCTGCGCAGCTCATCGCGCTGGTTCGCTACCCGTGGGAAGGAAGGATTCAGGAAGATTTTTTATTTTGTCAAGAGTTGAGGGGGCGAGCAACAGGTGAGGAGATTTTCAATGTTATAGATATGTTCATGGAGACTGGCAATGTGAGTTGGGAGAATTGCATTGCGATTTGCACGGATGGGGCAGCTGCCATGACCGGACGCAAGAGTGGGGTGGTTGCTCGTGCCAAGGAGCGCAATCCAATGATGATAGCTACCCACTGCATGCTGCACAGGCAGGCTCTGGCGTCAAAATCATTGAGTCCTGAGCTACAGTCCGTTCTCAGCACGGTGGTATCTGTGGTCAACCACATCAAGTGTAAGCCACTGCAGTCCCGTTTATTCGGCCAGCTCTGCAGGGAGATGGGCGCAGGACAGGACACCCTGCTGTTCCATTCAGAGGTGCGTTGGCTCTCCCGTGGAAAAGTGCTACAGCGGGTGTACGAACTGCGCTCAGAGCTGTGTGAGTTCATCCAGAATGACAAGCCAACCACTGCAGCGCTCTTCTCGGACCCCGAATGGATCGCACAGCTCGCCTACCTCGCAGATGTGTTCAACTTATTGAACGATCTCAGTTTTTCCGTTCAAGGCAGATATGCCTCTATCCTGGAGGTAAGCGACAAAATCAAGGCATTCCGTGCCAAAACAGCGATCTGGAGAAGGCGGGTGCAAAATGGCATTACAGACATGTTCCCCCAACTCACAGAGTTTTTGGACACAAACCAAATACCAGCTGAGATTGTGAAAAATACAATCGGTTCGCATCTTGCCTCCCTTGGTGACTATTTCAATGACTATTTCACTGACGTTGACACCGATGCCTGGGACTGGGTGCGCGACCCCTTCGTTGCCCATACATCAGCGCGGGGTCTCAGTGGAAAAGCAGAGGAGGAGCTGCTGGACCTGGCATGCGACGGGACGCTGAGAATCCGGTTCGGCCAAGGGGAGCATGTGGACTTTTGGCCTTCGGTTGAACAGGAGTATCCGGAAATCGCTGCTGTTGCCATGCGGGTGTTGCTCCCCTTTCCAACCACATACCTGTGCGAGTCATCATTCTCAGCGCTGACCTCCATGAAGACCAAGTACAGGGCTCGGATGGAAGTGGAGAACGACCTACGTGTATGCCTCTCATCTACTTCTCCAAGGATAGAGAAGTTGTGCAGCGAGAGACGGGCCCTCTCTCTCTCTCTCTCTCTCTCTCTCTCTCTCTCTCTCTCTCTCTCTCTCTCTCTCTCTCTCTCTCTCTCTCTCTCTCTCTCTCTCTCTCTCTCTCTCTCTCCTCTCTCTCTCTCCTCTCTCTCTCTTCTCTCTCTCTCTCTCTCTCTCTCTCTCTCTCTCTCTCTCTCTCTCTCTCTCTCTCTCTCTCTCTCTCTCTCTCTCTCTCTCTCTCTCTCTCTCTCTCTCTCTCTCTCTCTCTCTCTCTCTCTCTCTCTCTCTCTCTCTCTCTCTCTCTCTCTCTCTCTCTCTCTCTCTCTCTCTCTCTCTCTCTAAATTGTAATTTAAAACACATTTTCTACACCACCTTGCCTAACGTCTTTGGATTTAATCAAGAAACATTAACCTGTATAATGTTAACCAAAACTGTAAATTATGTTATATTAATAAAAACGTATTTTTGGGAATCGCGAGAAGTTTCAGAGCGACAGAGACACAGAGCGTCCCCGTAACCATGGTAATTCACTCTCACTCCTGCCTGGTGCGAGAGGAGAGGGAGAGACGCAGAAGTGAGACTGACTGAGATTACTTTGAGCAACATGCATGGGAATAAATTACAATATAATAAATTTGTGTATATTTCTCGCTATTCAGATGGTCTGCTGCCTGGTGCTGCTGTTGCGCAATGTGCAGTAGTGTCCTCTTTTCGCACCATGACATTATCAGTTATGAATTTGTTTTTCACTGCTTGAGAAAATGGACTTGTGGCTGAGAGCGTGTGAAAAATGTCAATTGTGTGAGAGTTGGCTGCCCTGTGAACTCGCTTGACATTATTATGTATGAAACTGCCAATCAGATTTATTTACTTATTAATCGAAGGTGCCGGAACGCTGTTCTGGATCTTCCGGCCCACTTGAACCCCTGTGTGTGTGTGTGTGTGTGTGTGTGTGTGTGTGTGTGTGTGTGTGTGTGTGTGTGTGTGTGTGTGTGTGTGTGTGTGTGTGTGCTAGCAACAGAAATGTCAGATATGTTGCATTTATTGATTTAGTTTGATATGTGTGTCTTCACTTGCAGAGAGAAGCAATCAGCTTCATGGACTGCCTTGCATCACTCCAATAGTGTCCAGAGCTGGCTGCCATTACAAGTAGTGGTTTGGGATTGTAGCAATGCAGTTGCAGTTGTTTTGCAATTTACTTGATATATGTTGCAATGCAGGCATGTGTTCAATTGTTTATAGCCTGCATTTATTTTGTGATTAGACTTTTATAAATCATTTAATTTGAACTAAGAGTGAAACACTTGATGTGTTATCTTTGTGTGTGTGTGTGTGTGTGTGCTGAAATGCACTTCAAATGATCCCTTTTCTCTTGATTTCCCTTTGATATTTGGTTTAGGTACAGTGTTACCTGCAGCTAATTGATTGATTGTTTTATGGGTATTCTGTGTTGAGATGGTGCAAATATTTTTAATACATATCTAATATCTTTCTAATACATTTCTCTTGTGTTGTTCTTTCACATAACTAAGACTATAAAAGTGTAAAAAATAGGCTACGTCAGATTATTCCAAGGGACATACATGTCAAATCAAGTCAATTTTTATTTATATAGCCCAAAATCACAAATCAGAATGAGGGGGTCCTTGGTGTATTCTCTATCTTGTAAGGGGTCCTTGGCTGAAAAACAATTGAGAACCTCTGCTCTAGGATACTGTCCAACTGTTATTTTGATCAACGCAATTGACTTTACACGTGTTTAACACCACTTGAATAAACCTGATACCAGATTTTGAGATGTTGATTAATGATACATGCATCTACCCTCCACTGCAGCCCAGGTCACCTCACTTTTCACAGGAATGCCTACGCTAATCCTTTGAATGCTGGATGACCCTGCATTCCCATTCCCCCTGTGACCCTGCGGACCTAGAGCTGGGGTCCAATATCAGAGAGGAGAAAGGGTTAATGCATGCCAACCGCAATATTAAACACAGCTGGAAGATAGACTAAATTCGGCTTCCCAGAACTGCTCAGATAACAAAGAATCCAAATGGAGTAGTTTTTCCCGAAGACAACCGGAGGGTTCATTCCACTCTCCGAGCATCTGCTTTAAAGAGATCCTCATCTGCACTGTAGCAGGCAGAAAAAACATGAGGTGAAAACAAATATCCCAGAATAAAAGTTACTACAAAACAAAAATCACAATCTCAGAGGCACCTGACTTCCAACACTAATATCTTGCCCACCAACGACAATACAATACCAAATGGATCCACAAAACCCACCATTCACAGTTGAACATTGAAAAAACGTAATGTCAAGAACAAGCAATCAAACATATATTTATAGCTCCTCCAGCTGTTGGAAGAGATATTGGCCTTGGCCAGTTGAAGAGTCAGGACCTCCTTCTCAACACTTTAACTTATCTCGTAGCAGTAAAATTCTAACAGGCTCAGAAGAAGTCGCTGGAGGCAGACAGAGTACAATGCAAAATAACTTTGTTCGTAAAACTATTTCGTCAAGGACAGAAAAGTCAGAGCAGAACTAGGGATCATACTGTTAAACAAATGTTGTATTAGCATTTGTATATCTAAAGCAGGGGTGCCCACACTTTTTCAGCTTGGGAGCTACTTTTAAAATGACAAAGCCCAAATCTACCTACAGGACCGTCCCTGCCCAATCTGTGTCGGGGGGGGGGGGGGGGGGGGGCGCGTAAACTGTGGTGCGTTTACACAAATTGCGCCGCATAAGCGGATAATAGTGCACCGCATTTGCGCTTCAGATTAGGAGGTGAGGCCCCCTCATAACAGCATGAACCCGTATGGCACAATACAACTCAGACTGGCTTACCTGTACTTCAATCAAGTGGCAAATGCCATAGTAAGGATGGATGATAGGCTAAGTTTAAAAAAAAAAAAAAATAAAATGTTTTTTTTCCTTCTTTTTTTTTCTAAATGCCATGCGATCTACCCACACTACCCTTGCGATCGACCGGTCGATCGCGATCGACGTATTGGGCACCCCTGATCTAAAGCCTCTTGTTTCTTATTGGTTGACCTAGGTCAGTGTTTCTCAAAGTGGGGTGCGCGTCTGGGTCTCTGTGTTTCATTCAAGCTCGGCTCTGTGTGTGTGTGGAATGAGCCATTTTGTGTGCGTGCGCCAGCGAGAGAGAGAGAGAGAGCGCAAACCGGTACCGGAGATCGTTGTTGTTAGCTTCTGGTGCTAGCGAGCTACGCTAACGGATATAAGGAGCTTAAATAGTAAATCTGTTTACAGTTCTGTTTCAAATGGGTGTTGAGAGATGTATCCATAGATCTCTTCATTTTGCTCTCAAAGTGCACCAGATTGATGCTTTTAACTTCAATATTTAAAAAAATATCTTCCCGGGGGAGCACACCCCCGGACCCCCCTAGAGGAGGTTAGGTCCACTCCCCACTTATAAAAATAGCACTTTACCCCTGCTTACACCTATATGCCGTGAGCTGATTATCGAGCCTTCATTGTAACAGTCGCAGGTTCACTGCTGTGTATTTGTGTGGGGATTGTTGCAGTAGAAAATTCCACTGTAGCGACCGGTACATTAATGGGAAACACTAAATGTTTGAGCACCCTCTATGAAACGTCAAGCTACCCCACAGCACTGCTGCAACCTGCTGCTGTCTGTGCCCGCGAATCTCAGAGTGGTGCGCGCGAGCAGGGCCGTCCCTCCCTACAGGCCGATCATGCAGGCCGCATGGGGCCTGACATTGCGCAGGGGGCCTCGCGCAGGGGGCCTCGCGCAGGGGGCCTCGGCTTATGAGCTCGGCTTATGAGCTCGGCTTGTGCACAGTTCTCAGCGCAATATATGTAAAGGAGGAAGAGTGATAAACTGTCTGTCTTGGCCTACATAACAGTTAAAGTTTACAGCCTAAAAAACATGGAGCATTTGTTCCCCTTTTATTCATTTTTATGTCAATTTGCACATTTCATGGTGATGCTCAGCCTCTCTCCTTAACTCCTAACAGTCACCATCATGTCAACCACAACAAAGAGAAATACTGATAGAAATTAGGGATGCCAGCGATTATTCGATTATTCGAATATTCGTTACAATCTCCATAATCGAAAATTATTTTTAAAAATCGATTTTATTTATATTTTTATTTATTATTATTTTTTTCTTTCTTTTTTTTCCTGGCTTAGTTTCAACCAAAATATAGACTAATGCTAATAATAGTAATATTATTAATAATTGTAAATGGCCATTGGTCACACCACTAGTTTGTTTTACTGTAAACTTGGAGGAAGCCAGCAGCGCAGAGTGCAGACTGCTGCTGCACACCGACTCCGCCCCCCCCCTCTCCGTCACACGTGCGATTGATTTATTGGCGATATACAGAACAGTGAGAACAGCACAACTAAAGATGAGCAAAGCGGCACGTTCAAAGAAGAGTTCCTCGTGGAACTACTTCGAACTGACAAGTGCAAAAGAAGTAAAATGCAAGCTCTGCGAAAAGACTTTGGTCTACCGCAGCTCAACATCAACAATGCGTTCGCATTTGAGTGCGAAGCATGCCAAAGAAGTGCCTACAGAGAAAGACGCAGCACAGCCGGCCATTACTAACTTCACTTCAAGGCCACGTCGTTGTGATGACAGGCGTGCAGGTGACATAACTGCACTAATCACCAATATGATAGTGAAGGACATGCTGCCAATAAGTTTCGTGGAAGGAGGGGGTTTCCTTGAGCTTATGGCAAGCGTGGAACCAGATTACAGGGTCCCGGGCCGTACTACAATGACCAAACGAATTGAAAAGCTGTACAAAGATAAGGCAGAAGATCTGCGCAGAAGCTTATCAACTATCTCAAAGGTGTCGATAACCACCGACGGGTGGACGGCACTCACAACTGAATCCTATGTTACCATAACCTGCCATTATATCGATAGTGAATGGGAGATGAAGAGTGCGGTTCTACAGACCCGTGCAACGCCCGAACGGCACACGGCAGAGAATTTAGCTTAGGGGCTCCGCAGTGCTACCGAGTCCTGGGGGATACTGGAGAAAGTGACTGCGTGTGTGCATGACAACGCGAGCAATGTTACTCTCGCCAACAATGAGTACTTGGATTGGGATTCAAGTCCATGTTATGCCCATACACTCCAACTTGCAATAAATGATGGATTCAAGCTGAAACCCATACATCATATTGTCGCCGGTGCCAGTCGACTTGTCACATTTCCACCACAGCACAGTAGCAACACAGGCGCTTTGTCAGAAACAGGTTTGTTTGTTTCTTTGCACCCCCCTTTATTTTTGCTTCTTTTCTTTTTACTTATGTAAACCTGTGATGTGACAATAAAGCTAATTATGATTATGATTATGATTCAGGTTGATCAAACACTGCCAGATCACCGCCTGATACAGTACTGTCGTACGAGGTGGAATTCCATCTACGACATGTTTGATCGCCTGCTGGAGCAGCGCTGGGCTGTTGCAGCGCTGGGCTGTTGCTGCGATTCTTTCGGACCGAAGTGTCACAACTCTGTCAGACGCTAGGACCCTTGACCTGGCCGATGACAGCTGGATCGTGATGGAAGAGATGCTGCCGGTGTTGCGCTCCCTGAAATGCGCTACTACTGCCCTGTGTGGAGAGTCAGGGGTTTCCAGCTCTATGATTTATCCTGTCACAGCAACTGTGCTGACCAAACACCTGCCTGCAGCTCCAGAAGAGTCTAAAAAGGTTGCGGAGTACAAGCAAACCGTGTCTGTGTCACTGAAACGGCGACTGAAACCCGACGACGTGGAGAGTGCCAAGAAAGTTCCGTTCATCGCATCGTTTCTTGACCCGCGGCATAAACATCTAAAGTTTGCTAACGATGCGCTCAGGGATGCTGTCAAGGCCAGAGTCAAGGAGCTGCTTTCAGCCTTAGCTGTAGGAGCAGACGCCAAACCAGAGATCACCGAGCGGCTGGCGAATAATCGATTAATATTCGCCAGGGCTGTCCGATTTTGATCATGGTCAGTTTCTGGCATCCCTAATAGAAATGTGTGTGTAGTTGTTTATACATTGCTGACAGAGGGAACTACATTTGAATACAGATTTAAGAAATATCAGTTTTTGAGCATGTAATAAGCATGTTTTGTCTTGACTATATTACAACTATATCAGTGCATGACATTAAGGATTTTGGGAGATGGCCCTGTGGGCCATCTAAGCTAATTTACAGATGGCCCTGAGACCAATAGAGATTGCCCTGAAAAATGCGCGCGGACGAAATGACGCAGTGTGCCTCCCCCAAGAAAATTTAGATTTTTGCAGGTCTTAGATGCTGTCTGGTGCATTTTCTAGACTGAATTATAAGATGAACCACCACAATATTATATTGTACAGTTTCAATTTTATTCTTCATTTCACTTGTTTGCATGAGTTCTTGTTTGTGTTTGCTCGCTTGCATGCCCTGCATTCAACGACTAACAGTCTTTCAAGAAAGTGTCAATGTCTGGATTGCTTCTCATTCAAAATTCAAAGAACACAGTTACATTCAAATAGCTGTACTTTACAAACATATCACATTTCTCTATTTAAGTTATCCGTCTATGTCACAGTCAATTACTGTATTTCAAGGAGAAATTCAACATAGTCAATATAAACACATAACGCTAACACTGTCAGTGTTAATAAACAAAAAAAGACAAGGCGATGTGCCTGCAAGACTCCACTCAGGTGAACAAAACATATTACCCGTGCGCAGCAGCTAACCTGCCTGCGAGCCTTCGCTCAGGTCACATTTACACACGGCGCGGCTGAAGCCCGCGAAAACGGCATCTATAGTTGCCGACAGTTTAGTATTTTTAAAATACCGTTACTATGTCAAACTATGACATCCATGAAGAACGACTTTTGGCAACTTTTTCATCGTTTTCCAACCGATTTGACCGCTGTCAGGCACTGACACGTCTCCACAAGACACGTCTCCACAATTGCCATAATAGATTGCCCGATCGGGCAACCAGCAGGTGAGGCTTCATTGCCCGAGCTAAATACTAGATTGCCTCGGGCCATCGGGCAATCGTTAATGTCGAGGGCTGATATTATAATAAAATAATATAGTATTTATATTATTGAATTGATTATGATTATTAGTAGTAGAAGTAGTTTATTTGCATTAATTATATTTTAATATTTTTGAGGCTAGTATTTGGCAGGAAATGCAGACGTATTCACCTGTAAACGCATACACGCACATTTACCTCACTGTATAAAAAAGTAACTGTGTTGATAATAATAACAAACAGGAATTATATTTGCAAAGTACTTTGTTTCCAAAAAGTGTTTTTGTGGGGTGGCCAGTGGGGTGGCCAGTGGGCCCCCCCTGCCCCCCCCCCCCCCCTGCTGGCACCACTGGTCCTATGGCATGCAGTGGTGACGCGCCGAGTCTCCTTCAGCTTCATAAACGGACGCAAAGAGCTTTCAACTGATTGCAATGTATTCCCATCGGCGGCGGTATTTGACGCTCAGGGAAGCTCCGCATCGGCGGCACTTAAAGACAATGTGAGCGTCCATTCCCATTGGATAACAGAGGATTTTACACCCGGAAGTAAGTATTCTCTTTACTGTCGATTGATTTTACAGTGATATCTGCACTACTCATCAACTCAAAAACACCAGATTATCCTTGTTAATTACACAACATTGATTGGTTTAAATTGTGTACAATGCTTTTGTATTTTTCCCCTTCGATTCGGTGAAACAAATATTTTTTCGGAGTTTAGGATGGCAGAAGACACTACCCAGAATCCTCAGCTTTCGTTTGGGACTACAACATGTGCTTTGCTTCACAAACCCCGTGATTAGTCCTCAAGCTCTGTGATTGGATGTTGGAGTGGCAGTGCGCAAAGTTTACACGGAGCGTCAAACTGCACTTTGAAATGGAATGAATCCCATCGACGGCACACTACAGGAATCGAACGTGTCCTACCCCCCCCCCCCCCTCCCTCCCTCCCTTAGGTCACAGGCTCCTCCAACAGTGCAATAAAACAGATACACAGAAAAAATAGTGCAAGTAAATACAAAAATGAAAAATAGTAAAAAGTGAAATAGTGGAATAAGAGTCTATATACAAGTGATTGGAATATGATATATTTGACAAATAATTTCTAAGTAGCAGCCAGATGAATGTTATGGATGTTGTTTAAAAGTTCAGGTGTTTAATAGTCTTATGGCCTGTGGGATGAAGCTGTCCCTGAGTCTGGTGGTTTTATACACAGCTACGGTGTAGTTATGCAATGATGACAAACTTGGGTCATAGGTTCCTCAACAAGACATCTATCAATATGTGTGTACTGTAATACTTAAACTGCTGTTACAAGGAACCCGCAGCTGCATGAGTGTATGTAACAGTCTAAACATGGCTGGATTTGAAGTCGGAGAGGTTAAAGATGTCAGCAGCAAGGAGCCTTAAAGCTATCATCTTTCCAGTCCGTGTGCAAAGGGAGCTCGGTGGATTGCTCCAGGTACCATTAAACTGTCATATTCTGCACACTTCTTATTCTATCTACATACATCTTATAAGAGTATAATAAATATGTATAATATCGGTTGAAATAAGTGCTTCAACATAGTTAACATCGCAGGAATGTTGATTGTCAAGTCCCAAAACAAACCATGCAATATATTAAACGTTAAGTACTTGGTAAGGCTTAATATTTATCAGATACCCCCAAAGCTTTTTGCTTACATGTATTTAAAAGAAGACCTTAACCTAAAGTATAGTGCAAGTAAATACAAAAATGAAAAATAGTAAAAAGTGAAATAGTGGAATAAGAGTCTATATACAAGTGATTGGAATATGATATATTTGACAAATAATTTCTAAGTAGCAGCCAGATGAATGTTATGGATGTTGTTTCAAAGTTCAGGTGTTTAATAGTCTTATGGCCTGTGGGATGAAGCTGTCCCTGAGTCTGGTGGTTTTATACACAGCTACGGTGTAGTTATGCAATGATGACAAACTTGGGTCATAGGTTCCTCAACAAGACATCTATCAATATGTGTGTACTGTAATACTTAAAATGCTGTTACAAGGAACCTGCAGCTGCATGAGTGTATGTAACAGTCTAAACATGGCTGGATTTGAAGTCGGAGAGGTTAAAGATGTCAGCAGCAAGGAGCCTTAAAGCTATCATCTTTCCAGTCCGTGTGCAACGGGAGCTCGGTGGATTGCTCCAGGTACCATTAAACTGTCATATTCTGCACATTTCTTATTCTATCTACATACATCTTATAAGAGTATAATAAATATGTATAATATCGGTTGAAATAAGTGCTTCAACATAGTTAACATCGCAGGAATGTTGATTGTCAAGTCCCAAAACAAACCATGCAATATATTAAACGTTAAGTACTTGGTCAGGCTTAATATTTATCAGATACCCCCAAAGCTTTTTGCTTACATGTATTTAAAAGAAGACCTTAACCTAAAGTATTATTTAATGTTTAAATAAAGCCTAATTAGTTTGTCTGTTTTGCACATCCTCCTATTAATATCTTTGTACATCCGGCACTAAACTGTTTTATTCTAGATATCATTTACAGTATCTTCTTGATATTTTCTATTCTATATTTCTATCATTGACCTTCTACTTTCCTCCTATTTTGTATGTACTCTTAATATTTAAATGTTTTCATAAAATATAACACATTCAAAAGTGCTTTACAAAAATGAAAGACATTAAGAAAAAGGCATTTTAAACAGTCATTAAAAAGCAACACAATTACCTGCATTGCAATGACTCTAACGTGTAATAACGTGCTTAACCAGTAGGTGGTTTGGGTTAAAAAGCTGTCAAGTTTACAGTGTTAACTAAATAAAATATACTACTGTTTCCGGTTTAGTTTACGACGGATATATTTTGTTATTGTTTTGATATTTGTAACACAAAAGACGATGGAAAAAAACCCACAGCAACACAGAAAAGATGGTCTTAACATGACCCAGCGGTCTAGTAGTTAATAAAAACAATAATATCAAAACAAAATATTACTACTAACTTTATTGTGAAATTAAAACAGAACGGTAAAAGAATAGTTTCCGGTCTATTCTGAGGCCCGATCTCAGTAGGTAAATAAAGAACTACGACAGATGTGTAATATTTAATGCAGCCGAGCCATTTATTACAATGCATTCATGTGATGACTTTCAAAGAGTAAAGCAAGCACTGCTGAATAAAGTATGATTTTATCTTTTACGAAACGTTTTTTTTCATATGGAATGCAGTTGGAGGTCAACCAATCACAGAGCTTGAGGACTAATCCACGTTTGTTTGTTAGGTTTGTGTCAGGTTGGGGAAAATAGGACCCAAGTGCAGTTAAAAAAATCAAAAAGGTTTGTTAACAAAAAGCGAGCTTTATTATAAAAAGCCAAAGGCATGAAAAACAAGAAACTAATTAACAGAAACAAAACCGGGGAGCACGACAGACAGGAACAAACTTACAGACGGGAACAGGCAGGAGACATGGACAAGCATAGACGACAGGTAGCAGGGACATGAAATGACGACGAACAGACATGGAGCACAGGGGGAAGACAAGACTAAATACACAGAAGGGTAATCACAGGACAAGACACAGCTGGGCAGGGGAGGCAGAAACACAAGGGCAACAGGTGAACACAATCAGACACACCAGGGAAACTAACGACAGGAAGGCAAACACAGGAAGTAGGATCAGACAAGACACAAGGAGGAAAACATTTCAAAATAAGGTGGAAAATGAAAACAACAATCCAAAACCATGACAGTTTGTGGAGCAAAGCACATGTTGTAGTCTCAAACGATAGCTGAGGATTCTGGGTAGTGTAGTGTCTTCTGCCATCCTAAACTCCGAAAAAATATTTGTTTCTCCGAATTGAAGGGGAAAAATACAAAAGCATTGTACACAATTTAAACCAATCAATGTTGTGTAATTAACAAGGATAATCTGGTGTTTTTGAGTTGATGAGTAGTGCAGATATCACTGTAAAATCAATCGACAGTAAAGAGAATACTTACTTCCGGGTGTAAAATCCTCCGTTATCCAATGGGAATGGACGCTCACATTGCTTTTAAGTGCCGCCGACATGGACCGATGCGGTGCTTCCCTGAGCGTCAAATACCGCCGCCGATGGGAATACATTGCAATCAGTTGAAAGCTCTTTGCGTCCGTTTATGAAGCTGAAGGAGACTCGGCGCGTCACAACTGCACGCCATAGGACCCTGACCAAGCGTCGCTCCTGGACGTTCAGGGAGTGAGACTGTGTTGGATGAGGCGGTGTCGGCGCTTCTGGAAATCTACTCCGAGGACGCGACCCAGGGAATGCTACTGAAGGCAGTACCCAACTCCAAAATGTTTGACTGTTGTTCGGCAAAGTTACTCGACCTGGGAATCGTCCACAGCGCCAGGGCATGCCGGCTAAAAATAAAGAAACTCAGGCAGGACTACAAAAAAATTAAAGACTATAACAACAAGAGTGGTAACGACCGGAAGACCAGTAAATGGTACGAGCGCTTGGATGCTCTGCTCGGCCACAGACCTTCATTCTCCGGCACAGCATCGACCTTCGATGCTGTGCCGGAGAATGAAGGTCTGTGGCCGATATGACCCGACGGATGTGACCCCGAGCCGATATGGTACCCGAGCCGATATGGTACTGACACCGGCCCCGAGCTTGCTAATAACATCTAGCTAGCTAGATATTCTCGGCCGCTATGAAAACGTTTTGACTTGTGAATAAGTGTGCAGTGTTTCTGTAATTTGCTTCACTAACTCATGGCACTAATCGTGTGTTTCAGGCGAGGCTGGACAACTCTCAGGATTGGAAACAAGCAAGCTTTCCCCTCCAGATCGCAACAGCAGCGCTTGGTCGTCCCCCTTTCCACAAACCAAACGCAAAGGTACACACACTGTAACTTGGTCTTGAAAGAACGTTACGCATCGAACTGATGTTCACAATCACGTTTATTTCCTTCTTAGTACAATTGAAACCGCATGAAAACGTGTTCGCCTAGACCGGCGTTTACAATTTTTCGCGCCCTTTTTACTCTCTCACAAACATTGTAAACATCCGGGCTAGAGGTCACATGACTTCCGGTAAGAAAACTTGTCTCAACAAAATTAAACAAAGTTCAAGCATTGTTGGGGTGAAGCACCCTTCAGTGGTTGAATGTTCGAGCCCCCTCCGCGCCGTTCGTTTGATGAGTGGTCTGCTGTAAAAAGGAACGGCTCAGACGCAGAGATATGAGGTTTAACAATAAGCTGATTTAATGTTAAAAACAACAGTACAATATAATGAAGTACTTCGGGCCTTGGCTCTTACTACCGTGCGATGTACGTATCAGACAGTCAGACAGAACAGAGGCCCCGAGTGTACAGAATTCATAATATTTATGCCCACAAACGGAGAGGAGTTGTGTGGGAGGAGTTGTGTCGGTTGCTCCTCCCTAGGTGTTCATCCATTGGTGGACTCACTCCTGGGCGAGCCCTAGGCAGTGAATCAGAGTGAGTCAGCCATCGACGAGGTCTAAACAGCGAATCAGAGTGAGTCAGCCATAAGTGTGGGAACTTTGGATCTCCTGCGCCGCCGATCAGTCCCAGGTCATCTTTTATGGCAGCCATAAAATAAACAATTCTGGGTCGCACGGGGGTGAGGTACCAATCCTTATCTTCGTTTATCCTCAGCACCTGGCCGTACCACTCCGCATCCCAATCTTTCTCTCAGTACAATCTCTGCATAGACTCAATGGTGTCAGTTTTATTACCTTTCTCCTGCAACCCCCCCATGCTCCTATCCGGCCCATTAAAAACCCGGGGGGGGGCGACTGGATCCTCTACATTCCTAAACCAACGCACACACAATTGACCACATCAAACAAAACAAAATAAGAACACTTGGTCTAGTTTCATAAGTATACATTTTACACAGACAAAGTTATAATTATTGGAACAGGTTATATAGGATATACAGGTTACTTTAATCCCCCTTTTGATCTCACTCCAGAGATCAATTCACACAAAGCATTCGACACATAACCACTGTCATTCTTTTCTACTGTGTCTGTCCCCTAACATTATATAAATCCATCAGAAGCTGGGATTTAGAGTACTTTAAACCTTCGGGAACTGCCCACCATAACAACCTCTTATGACAGTGGAGGGAGACCAAAGTATATTAAAACTGTGTCCCTGTCTGCTGAGTCATCATGCTATCCTCTCCTTCCGATGCATAAGCCAACAAGGGCATTTGGTACGGAGGGACAGCTTTTCCTTCAATGGTGGAACTGATGAATCTAACACACAATGAGCGGATACAAGGCACACAACAACAACCACATGTTACTAAAATGGCAATAAAAGTAGCTATAGAAATCAAAAGAGACATTATTAAACCTTTCCATGGACCAAACATGTTTGTAAACCATTCCTCCAAGGGGTTGTGTATCCCTGATTGTTCATGCATAGTTATGGATAGTGTGCGAAGACCTTCTAAAGCCTTTGTGACGGAACCGTCCGGAGCCGTATTGTTTGGAATGAAAGTACAACACATATCACCAAACATTGAACACACACCTCCTTTCTCAGCTAACAGCATGTCAAGGGCCATTCTATTCTGAACTGCCATAAGGGAAGTCGGCCCCAGCTGTTCAGCGAGTCCTTCTACAGCGTCCCTAGTGAGATTAGCTAAACGGAGCACATTGTAATGTACATAGTTGATCCTGGTACATTTATCCGTACATGTGACTTTAGACAAGTATTTAACCTTAGATGCTCCCTGACGACGGTTTTGCTCTCTCTTTGGTATAACTTTAATTTCGAAGAGGCCTTGTGGCGAACCCCTTCCTGCATGTACCGCGAGGACATAAAGTCCAGCGTCGGAGAGCACGACCTTCTTTAGCGTTATGAGCACCGGATTACAAAACCTGGCGGAGCACGGGACGTCTGGGTTTCTCCTGACCACTTTCATTCTATATTTGAGGGATCTAACAATTGCCGCTGATCGGTAAGATGGCGTGTATCCCCAGTCATCAGGACCCGAATTTGCTAGGACACCGGACCAGGACTCGCAGGCACAACCGTAGGTGTATGTGACGGACAGATAGGGGTCGCCTTTGGCAAATGCACTGCCTCTGTAAGTGTAAGGATCGCCTTTGACCCTATCTGTGACGCTTCTGTTACATACCGCAGGGGCTAAGCAGACGTATTTGGCTAGGTAGGAATATTCCTGTCGAGGTTTCTGCAGGGGGCAATTTTGCACAGGTCGATTTGTATTATTCCATCACTACCTGCTTGGAAAGTGAAGGTTTGTTTAGGAGGCATTTTGGTAACTTTTACCATATTTGGCCCGTTTGACCCTAGTTACGGACTCCTCTGGCGGGGGAATGGAGTCTGGGTGGTCAATGGAATCAGTCAAAACAAAAATAACGGTAACGGTGATGATCGTGACCAGGGACATCCCTAGCAACCATCTCCAACTCCCATACATGGTTAGGTTGTTATTTTCAATGTAACACAACAACAAGGGTTATTTCTGTTATTAATAATAGGAGATTTACTAGGACGCAAGGAATTAACACTCAATCAAAATAATAAGGCTATTCACGAATAGGCCATATAACTAAGGATGGTGTTCAAGATACAAACAGTGTCCCAAGTAAACCACGATTCCCACTAGCAGAGTACACCAACAAACAATAAGGAAGTG
Source organism: Dissostichus eleginoides (assembly GCA_031216635.1). Taxonomy (NCBI): domain Eukaryota; kingdom Metazoa; phylum Chordata; class Actinopteri; order Perciformes; family Nototheniidae; genus Dissostichus; species Dissostichus eleginoides. The sequence goes on along the minus strand of CM062273.1, from coordinate 33,831,809 downwards.
TAATCCACAGTCTGTCATTATTGAGTACCTTTAATCAGTGGTCCGTGTTATTGTAATTAGGTTCTTCTGAACACAATGCTAAAATCTCCTAAGGAGATTCTTTAAAACAAGGGTGTAAAATAGTACCCTGTAATGGTAAATACTGTGCTCCCAGAACCTGTTAAATATAAGGTTCAGTAAAACCTGTTAAATAGAAGGTCTGGTGATTGGGGAGACTTTCACTGCCCTTTAATTATAGGGCTAACCTCTCGTTATATATAACCTACTACTCTTATTAGAAAGAGGCCCTATAGGTGGGCACAAAAATGCTGCTACTTATTGGAAAGTGCCCCTAAAGGTGGGAGTAAAAAAGTCGGGTCCTATATGGAGTCGTGTGTTTCAGGGGTCGGGGTCCCGTAGACTCGTGTCCGCCTCCTCGCCGGCCGTAATCTCCTTTCCAAGATCGCCTGTTGTTACCTCTGTGTCTTTGTCCTTGTCATCTGTTGTGTGGGTCGTTGCTTCTGCTGGGCTGTCGTCGTCAGAGGTGTCGCTCTCTCGTCCTGCTGCAGCGATGTCAGTTCTGATGTCGTCTAACGTCCTTGCTGGAGGTTTTCCAACGGCGCACTGGCTCCAATGATACCACGTTTCCCCCTTTCCTTCGAGGCGAACTGCATGTGATGTCCTCTGAGTCACTCTGTGCGGGCCGGTGAACCTTGGGTTGAGCCACTTCGGACGGATGACCTTCAGCCAGATGAATTCTGCGGTGTTAGCCTCGTGCTTCTCCGGTCCCCCTTTGGCGTCAGCAACCTGGGTGGAGAAATCTGATACCAAGCCCTTAAGTTGCTGGTAATATGGTTTGCTATCCATCTCTTCTACTTCTTTCCCTACTGCTAATGCTCCAGGTCCAGGAAACTGGTGACCATGTGTTAGCTCAAAAGGAGAGAAGCCTGTGCCTCTGTTTACAGAACTGCGAAGGGACAATAGGGCCAAAGGTAGTGCGTCTAACCAGTTCATGCCTGTGGCATCACAGGCCTTACTGAGCTTCTGTTTGATACTCTGATTCATTCTTTCTACCTTTCCCTGCGACTGTGGATGATACACTGATCCAAAGTTGTGTCTGAGTCCAAGGGACTTCTCAACTGTCTGCAAATGATGATTCTTGAAATGGCTGCCATTATCTGACCTCACCCTTCTGGGGAACCCATGTAGGGGGATGTAATGAGTGATAAGAAACTTGATCACTGAGTCTGCATCTTCCCTGCGACATGGTATGGCCTCTGGCCATCCTGTATATGCATCTACCACCACTAGGAGATACCTGAACCCTCTAACCTTATCAATCATATCTGTGTAGTCAATGATGATTTGTTCTCCGGCCATTTTAGGTAAAGGAAACTTTCCCTGGTGAGGCTTCACTGTTGCTCTGATGTTGTGGGTGAGGCAGATTACACATTCTTCCAAATGGTTCGCTATCATGTCAGGTAAGTATGGGTGCCACCAATGCGTGAGATGTCTGTCCATTTGAGTTTTACCACAATGAGTGGGGCCATGCGCTTCTTTTAGCATGGATCTTATCCACTCTGGGGGTAGAACTGGTCTACCGTCTGGAGAGTACCAAATTCCTTCTTTGTTTGTAGCCCCCCTTTCCAACCATAGTGTTTTCTCTTGCGGGGAACCTGCCTCCTGTGCTACCTTGAGAGTGTCATCAGTGACTGCTGGGAGTAACTCTGGTGCTTTGGTAACCAACATCTGGAAATGTGGTAAGTACCCTGCTTTGTCTTTGGCTGCTCTGTCTGCTGCATTGTTTCCCCAAGCTAAGAAGTTATCAGCTTTGTTATGGCCTTTACATTTTAGCAATGCTAATTTGCTTGGTAACATTACTGCTTCCGCTAGCTTTTTGATGTCTTTTTCATGTTTAATGGGAACATTGGTTGAAGTTACAAATCCTGCTCTCATCCACTGGCGCATTTCAACATGAATTATTCCATGGACATAAGCTGAGTCTGTGTAGATGTTAACTTCCTTTCCATCTGATAGTTCTAACGCTGCAGTGACTCCTCTTAGTTCTGCCAACTGTGCTGAGACTCTCCCTGTTACCCTTTCAGCTGCTCTTTCTTCAAACTCTCTTATGCCTGTCTGACTTACCACTGCATAGGCTGCCTGGAGCCCATGGATGGGGTGCCTAAAGCAGCAACCATCTGTGAATAAGTTTTCTGCATCTGGATTGGTTCCTCCCTGAGATCCACTCTCAACTTCACATCCTGTATGACCTTGTCCTCACATCGGTGTGGTTCTCCACTGCCCATGTTGTCTGCGCTATTCACGCCCTCATGTGAATAGGTTATGTGTGCTTCTGTCAAAGTTTTCTCAAGTCTTGTCTGTCTGGTGGATGACATGGTGAATGCGCTGGAGTTAACAAATGAGACAATGCTGTGTGTTGTCAAAACTGTCAATGGGTGCTGCATCACGATGTGTGAAATTTTGTTTAAAATCCGAGCTGTTCCTGCTGCATGTCGTGTGCATGGAGGTTCTCTGTTTTCCACTCTATCCAGTGTTATGCTAATGTACATCAGTATTGACCTACATCCCCCCTTTTTCTGAAATAGGATTCCGTTTACGGTATTCTCATTCTCAGAAATGTCAAGGAAGAAAGGCAACATGTATGATGCAGAAGCCAATGCTGTTACCTGGGACATGGATTGTTTCAGAGAGATGAATGCTGATTCTGCTGTCTGAGTCCAGTCAAGTGTTGCTGTCAAGTTTCTGATACCTTTGTCGTTGATCAGAGCTCTGAGCTCTGCAGTCCTTGGGTTGTACTCAGGTATGTAATGTCGGCTGTAGCCTGTCAGGCCCAGAAAAGATAACATGTCTTTTACAGTCTTAGGTTTCGGGGGTGGCTCAAAATGAGCTCCTGGTGTGATGCTGACATGCCTGTACCTGCCGGAGAGATGAGCCTGCCCAAAAATGCAACCTCCTTGCGGGTACACTGCAGTTTCTTTTTGGATACCTTGAACCCTGTTGTGTGCAGGCGCACCAGTAAATTACGAGTGGCTTCCAGACAAGAGGCTGCTGAAGGGGCTGCAATAAGCAGTCATCCACATATTGTATCAAAACCACTCCCTCTGGTAATGAAACCCCGTCCAACTGTTCCCTCAAAACTTTATTGAAAATTCCTGGGGATAAACTGAATCCCTGAGGAAGTCTGGTGTACTGCAATCTCTCTTTGTCAATGGTAAATGAGAAAATCGGTCTCATTTCCTCTGCCAATGGAATGCAGAAGAAAGCATTTGCAAGATCAATACATGTAAACCACGTGTGCTCTGGAGTAATGTTGCAAATGGCTGTGTAGGGATTTGGAACTGGTATCAAAGGAGTAGTAGTGATAGCGTTGATAGCTCTAAGATCATGTGCCATTCTGTAGTCCCCATTGGGCTTGTGTACTGGTAAAATAGGTGTGTTCCAATCACTGTGGGAGGGTTCCAAAACGCCTGCCTTCTTAAGACCTTCCACTGCCTGGGTCACCCCTTCTCGAGCCAACGATTTTAACGGGTACTGAGAGAGATGAACCGGAAGTTCCGTATCAACAGTGAAGGTAATTGGAGCAGCTTTTGAACAAAAACCCACGTCATGAGAGTCGCTTGACCACAAGTCAGGAGGGAGGTCACGTATCATGTCTGCTGTAAATGGATGATCTGTTTTCTCCCTACCATGATGTCTGTCTACCTCGTGCCTTTCCATAAAGATGCATTCCTGTGTCTGAATCTTAAGTGCATAGGCGCTGTGTGAAGGAGAGAAGGTAAGTGATGCTATCTGTGTGGGCTCCCAGTCCTCCACCTCTAACAGTGCTTTGACCATGGGACCCAGTTCTTTGGCTTCGTAACCTTTCCTAATGGCTAGGGAAATGTGTGGGGTGGCTTCAGAAGACATACGGTACCAATATTGTTGTTCGTCAGTTAGATCAATTGCTGCGGCTACCCCTGCTTGGCCAATATATAACTTTACTGCCTCTACCTCCCACTTAGCCATTGCTACCTCTGCATCAAAGGCATAGGCGTAGGTTTGGTCATCCTGTCTATCATAGTACAGAGTAAGATGGGGAGGGTCAGGAGGAGGGCCGTAAGGGCGGAGGAGATTGATCCAGGGCTTCCACTGTTGAAAGATAGAAAAAAGTCCGTGGTTCTCCTGTGGCCGGTCTAGCAGGCCCCAGTATATAGTTGCATACTGGGTAGCCTCTGCGGCTGTAGACTGGGATATCATCATCTGGGAGCCTGTTCTGATTGTGGACAATGAACAGTTCAACTTAGTACCATCGGGAAATGAAATGATGAGACCATCAGGGGAACAGAGGATAGAGGCATTGGCTTTGATCAAAACGTCTCTGCCCATGAGGTTGGCCGGACTTTGGGGTGCAAGGATGTACTGATGGAAAAAGACCTGGCCTGCTATCTTAGTGGTCAGCGGTGTTGAGAGCGGTACATGTTCTATATGTCCCGAAAACCCCATGACTGCGACAGTATCATCTGAACTGGATTTGTCGAATTTAGGAGTGTTGATAGTAGAATATCGAGCCCCAGAATCGACCAAAAATGGCAGTGAAATCTGCTTAACAGTCATGTTCATGTAAGGATCCGCCAGGCCCGTACATTCTGGGTTCCCTGGGCCCCCTCATTGTGGGTAATACCCCTTCTCCGGATCATACTGCACGTACTGTCCACCAGGGATCGCCACTGCGTTCGGAGCCATATGTCCATTCTGAGCTTGACCCTGTTGTGCTACCCCATGGTTCTGCTGGTAATACTGCATGTTTTCTGGTTCCTTGTCCGCCACTTTGTCCCCTTGTCCCTTGTCCCTTTCCTCTTTGTGGTGGTGGTGCGCCATGCGGGCACTCCCTCCACCAATGGTCAGACTGACCACACGTGAAGCACACCCTCTGGGCTGTTGGTCCTTTGAACCCCCATCTGGGAGCTCCCCTACCCCCACCACCCCTCTGTGTCTGCGTAGCAGGATTAAAGACATACGGAGCCACATTGTAAGCAGGAGCCGGAGGCGGATACACCCCAGGGAAAGGCCAGAACGGAGCCGGCTGTTGGGCCGGGGCCACGGGGGCTTTCGGCACATCACTATCTGAGCGGACAACAAGCTGTTTGGCACTTTTCTTCTCGGTCTGTATTGCCTTACGGGCTAATTCTAGCTGTGTGCGGAGGAGCTGGACTCTTAACTCTTCCTCCTCTGTCTTTGTCTTGGTAAGTACCTTATTGTATTTACCCATGTGGTGGGCCAAGTGCCTTTCCCACGTCTGTGTAGGCAGATGGTCTGCCTCTGGATTGTCTTCCATAAGAGCCTTAATCTCTGCTGGAACTGCAGCAAGAATTGCTTTGCGGAACATCTGTTTGTGTTGATCATTATTGTCTGGACTACAATCAGTGGCTGTAGTGTACTGCTCCCTGGATCTGAGCAACATGGTTGCTGCAGCCTCTCCAGGAGTGAATGTGAATGCTAGCGACCCATACCCGCCCCCTGTTTGTGGGAAATGCTCTCTCATGGCGGTGCTCAATTGGCTGTGTATGTTGTTCGTGATGATGGGAAGATCGTCCCGATACTTTCCTGTTCCCACCCTAGCTTCAACTCGCTGAACTTCATACGCACTTGTCTGCTGGGCTAAAATTCGCCTGAAATCCCCAATGCAGATACTCTGCCCTGTTGTGATATCAGCAAACTTCCTCATCCAATTTCTCCCTCCCTCCGTAGGTAGGGGCATTCTGTCAACCAGTGCATGAATGTCACCCATAGTGAACGGGTGGTATGTCGACCCTCCAGTTGGGAGAGCGACTAGTGGCAAGTTCAAAACAACCTGTTCGTAGGATTCTTGTCACATTGTCTCTGGCTACGTCTTACCATCTGAGGTAATTTAGCTACTGTCTCTTGGTCAGCTTCTGAAATCCGTCCTGTCATGGTTATAATCTGAACTCTGTTCTTTTTACGGCGTCTACAGTTCGGTTCTGCTTCCTTAGTCAGTGCAGACAAATACTGTTCATTGCCTCGTCTGTCTTCGCCTGAGTCCGAACTGTCCAAGTCATCGTCCTGGTCAATATATTCTCTCTCAGAAGAGGCTCGTTGCGCTATTGGAGCATGTCTAATCTGTGTGGATCTCTCTGCAAATGGTTCTCCATTTAAACTACCGCTTCTCCGTGGTGAGAGGCTAGGGGAGGTTTCTCTGGACATAGTATGCGCTCTGTGCTGTGTCTATCCTTTTTGTGTGGTTTGCGTCCCCTATGTTCTGTGTCTGAGTCATGGGCCTTATGCCTAGTCCCATTTTTTCTCTCATGTCTGTCCTGTCTTTCACACTCAATCTCACCCTGTTCTCTCTCTCTGAGTGCTATTTCTTCCCTCCACACTCGCTCTTCGTAAGCATCCTTTCGTTCATTTTCTTCCTTATCATTTATGTCTCTGATTGCTATCAATTCAGCTACCGTAGGTTCCTCATTGGTACCTGTCTTCGGAGTCAACATTGTCCTCAGTCTACTCACTCGTTCTTCTAAAAGTTTGGCATTTGTAACTGATGGGGTGTTGCTCTCTTTAGCTGCTAGCTGATGAGGAGTAGTTATGGTGGTATGCACCATTTTTAATTCTGATTCTGTAGGTTTCCCACTGTCTGACAGTTGTGTGTTAACTGAGCTACAGCTATCCCTTCTCCTGGGAATAGAGGTGAGTCTGCTGGGAACCAGAGAGACATTTCCTGTCATTCTGAAATTCCCTCCCCTTCTGACCTCCTTTTCTAGTTCTGATTCAGAAGATGCGTCTGTAGACAGCATCTGAAGGTTTGTCATGGGAGGGGAACTGGGTGAGGGGGGGTTAGAGGTGGAGGGAAGCGTATAGGGAGGGGGTCGGGTCTTAAAGGGGTTGTATAAATCTGGATAGAGGAGGGGACCGCCCTCTGGGATGTCTGGGAGGGGCCCACCATATGGCTTCTCCTTCCTGACTGGCTCTATCACTTCTGTGGGAGGGGCTGGTGCAGGACTGGGTGGGGCTGCTATGGCGGGCAGATTTTTGGCGGGAATTTTGCTCAGAGAGCAGGTTACTGCCACTCCATTCATAACTAAAGCTGCGTTATGGCCTATTCTCCTTAGCTTGTCAACTAGCTCCCTTTCTTTGTTAAGTTTAGAAGCCCTGATAAAACCTGCCTTCTGCTTGTTGAGAGTTTCTAATTTCCGAACCAACTGTCGCTCGTATGTATTGAGTGCTGTGGCTAGGAGACTTATTGCCTCGTCACCCTCTACTCTATTCTCTGCGATCATCTGATCGTGTAAGAAACGGAGATCCCTGCTCGCCTTTTTATGATCTCCGGGCTTAAGTCCGCTAAGTATCAATCTCTCTGCTTGTCCCCACTGTTCCCTTAAGGTCTCTACACACCAACCTGAGACCAAAGAACGCGTACTGAAGGCGTCCCGACTTTTACGTCAGCTACGTCAGGCTTCGTTGGCTTCGTTGGATAAAGCCGCCCGCCTACGAACACACCGCAAATACTTCAGCCGACGAGTGGCAATAACTCTCCTTACCAGCAGGCGGCGGTAGTGTGTATTCGTCATTCAAAAGAGGCAACAACCGGAAGACAGACTGCGTTTTATACACCGAGAGAAGAAGAACAGACTTAGTAATATAAACAAACAAACACAGCCTGATCAGTTGGTCTTCACTTTCTTCATTCCATGCCGTCATGATAAAAAAGAAACTCTTGCGTCCGGGTGAGATGAAAATGAGGAAGATTAGCCGTCTGTGTGTGCCTTCTTATCGTTTGTTTTGGTCCCTCACTTCCGCTTCACTTCTGATGCACTGATTCGCTAAGCTGAACAGCCAATCAGAGTGATTGATTTGTCCCGACGTTCTTTGGCCTCCGCGGCCTCCCGCGCGATTCATGTTGAATCGGCGGCGGGAGGAGGCGGGAGGGTTGAAAATGTGCCGTAAAGAGACGACACACCAACCTGAGTAGTGCGACGCGAATGCCCGACTGCCTCTGACGGCTTCGGACGGCCTCTGACTCCCAAAGTCGGGCCGGTGTGTAGAGGCCTTTAAACTCCCCGGAACAGGGACTCCTAATTCTCTCTCTTCACTTTCAAATTCTCCTTCCATTTTTTGACTTCGTTCGTATCTGCTTCTCCTAAAGGTTTTAGTTTTTTATAAAAAACACCAGATATCCCTGCGTACTATAATTTACTAATTATTGTAGTTTTATTCCCACAGGTATACAGTCTGATAGTTTTCGTTGCGAGGTGTATTTCAACCAGTTACGGAGACTGCAAAAGAGCGCTTCTCCTAACGGTTTTAGTTTCTTATAAAAAACACCAGATATCTCTGCGTACTATAATTTACTAATTATTGTAGTTTTATTCCCACAGGTATACAGTCTGATAGTTTTCGTTGCGAGGTGTATTTCAACCAGTTACGGAGACTGCCAAAGAGCGCTTCTCCTAACGGTTTTAGTTTCTTATGAAAAACACCAGATATCTGCGTACTATAATTTACTAATTATTGTAGTTTTATTCCCACAGGTATACAGTCTGATAGTTTTCGTTGCGAGGTGTATTTCAACCAGTTACGGAGACTGCAAAAGAGCGCTTCTCTAACGGTTTTAGTTTCTTATAAAAAACACCAGATATCCCTGCGTACTATAATTGACTAATTATTGTAGTTTTATTCCCACAGGTATACAGTCTGATAGTTTTCGTTGCGAGGTGTATTTCAACCAGTTACGGAGACTGCAAAAGAGCGCTTCTCCTAAAGGTTTTAGTTTCTTATAAAAAAACACCAGATATCCCTGCGTACTATAATTTACTAATTATTGTAGTTTTATTCCCACAGGTATACAGTCTGATAGTTTTCGTTGCGAGGTGTATTTCAACCAGTTACGGAGACTGCAAAAGAGCGCTTCTCCTAAAGGAGGATGCGGCCCAAGGCATGGAGTCGAAACCCAGTCTACAATAACCTTTGATCGTCACGTATATGCTATCAGATACAAATAAGATTCTACAATACTTTCAGGGACGGTCCTTTCAAATTGATGTTGAAAATATTATAATATACAACCACAGTTAATCACACTCAAAATAAATATACCTAACGTAACCCCAGATCCGTCTAAGGATTGCCTGTGTACTTAGTCGATGAGCCCCAACCCCAGAATTCGTCTAAGAATTACTGTGTGTGTCACCTTATTTCTCAGAGTATTTCAGCTGGACTTCCTTTACAACATTTAAAACCACTGAAATCTCGGACGACGATTGCAGCTGGACTTCCTTTACAAAATGTATAACCACTGCAATCTCGTTACACAGTTAATCACACTCAAAATAAATATACCTAACGTAACCCCAGATCCGTCTAAGGATTGCCTGTGTACTTAGTCGATGAGCCCCAACCCCAGAATTCGTCTAAGAATTACTGTGTGTGTCACCTTATTTCTCAGAGTATTTCAGCTGGACTTCCTTTACAACATTTAAAACCACTGAAATCTCGGACGACGATTGCAGCTGGACTTCCTTTACAAAATTTATAACCACTGCAATCTCGTTACACAGTTAATATATTCCCCGTACAGTCTAGTTGACTTTTATAGTGCGATGTATATTTCAACAGATGGAGAGACTTCCAGAAGCGCTTCTACCCCCTTTCGGCGATGTGGCTTTTGGCAAGGAGTCGAAACCCAGTCTACAGAATCTCTTTATCGTCACGTTTAGTCTTCTAGATTAACCCCACAGCAAGAGTTTGCGAGATCCGGTCATTTCAAATTGATTTTGAAAGTTGCGTTTCTCCTCTTGAAATACCCCACATATAACACAACTGCAGCTCCTCTTTGAGACTGGAAAGTGTTATTCTGTAGTACTGTTCTTTCTACCGTAAGACTAAAACACTGAAAATGCCGCTGACAACTCTAAAATTTTGTAGTATAGCCAATCACAGATTTTGATAATAACAGGTATCTGCTCACCTTTCAGTTGTAGGGCCCTGGTTTAGTTGTCAGAGGTATTCGAGGTGCCTTCCCTGGACAGTTCGTCCGCTGGCTGCCGGTGTTCCTTCTATGAGACCCTACTCATCACGTCGTCGGTCACCAAATTGTTGGGGTGAAGCACCCTTCAGTGGTTGAAGGTTCGAGCCCCCTCCGCGCCGTTCGTTTGATGAGTGGTCTGCTGTAAAAAGGAACGGCTCAGACGCAGAGATATGAGGTTTAACAATAAGCTGATTTAATGGTAAAAACAACAGTACAATATAACGAAGTACTTCGGGCCTTGGCTCTTACTACCGTGCGATGTACGTATCAGACAGTCAGACAGAACAGAGGCCCCGAGTGTACAGAATTCATAATATTTATGCCCACAAACGGAGAGGAGTTGTGTGGGAGGAGTTGTGTCGGTTGCTCCTCCCTAGGTGTTCATCCATTGGTGGACTCACTCCTGGGCGAGCCCTAGGCAGTGAATCAGAGTGAGTCAGCCATCGACGAGGTCTAAACAGCGAATCAGAGTGAGTCAGCCATAAGTGTGGGAACTTTGGATCTCCTGCGCCGCCGATCAGTCCCAGGTCATCTTTTATGGCAGCCATAAAATAAACAATTCTGGGTCGCACGGGGGTGAGGTACCAATCCTTATCTTCGTTTATCCTCAGCACCTGGCCGTACCACTCCGCATCCCAATCTTTCTCTCAGTACAATCTCTGCATAGACTCAATGGTGTCAGTTTTATTACCTTTCTCCTGCAACCCCCCCATGCTCCTATCCGGCCCATTAAAAACCCGGGGGGGGGCGACTGGATCCTCTACATTCCTAAACCAACGCACACACAATTGACCACATCAAACAAAACAAAATAAGAACACTTGGTCTAGTTTCATAAGTATACATTTTACACAGACAAAGTTATAATTATTGGAACAGGTTATATAGGATATACAGGTTACTTTAGCATACATTAAGCACTCTTCAAAAATACAAAACAATAAATAAGGTCACTTTGAGTGGCAGCACACACACACACACACACACACACACACACACACACACACACACACACACACACTGTGTGTGTGTGTGTGTATATATATATATATATATATATACTTATATATATATATATTTTTTTTTTTAGGCACAGGGACACACTCCAGGAAGTTGGTGTCGCTTCTCCCCAACGTTGCTTCCAGGCGACTACAGAGGTATTGGAAAGAGTGCTTGGACATTCGGAAATCTTTGATCCACTGCACATCGGTGTACGTTGGCACCACCTTCTCCCACCAGGCCGATGTTCTATTGTTCATCCAGAGAGAGCGCGGGACACGACGCGTTCCGTAGTATTCGCATATCTGGAACACATACAAAGGCACAAATTAGCTCTACATAACTCCACAAATCCTACATTAGATAGTATTAATAATTGTGATTTACTGAACTTACCATTGCTGTTCTTAGGCCGTGAAAACGCTCATCGTCATCAGCCATCCTACGGTGAAACATGGCCATACTGCGTGCTTTTCGTCGTCCAAACCTTTTCTTAGGCTTTTTAACCGCCTTTGATGCTGAACCAGCTTTGCGATTATAGCATTCGACGGGTGGCGGCTCCGGATTTGTGTCGAAGGCCTAGTTGGCTCAGGCTCAGGCTGCAATAACTCAGTTACAAAGCTGTATAACATGAGCACAAACAGCACAACTTCAGTCGACTCCATCTCCATCATGTCTGAGGTCGGAAGGTAAACAGACGCCTAATGTACAGCGGGTGGGTGGGCGTGGCAGTATACGCGGGAAGTTTTTCTTCTTCTTCTTCTCTTGGTTTTTTAGCGGATTGCAAACAACTTTAAGGTGCTTACCGCCACCTACTGTACTCGCCATGAAGTGGTTTGTGGCCTGCCAGTAAACCCAAAGCAGAAGAAGACGAAGTGACGTCAGCGGCTCATTTGCGTAATCTTCCCTCAGGGAACTTATTCCAGTGTGAACGCGATCTGTACTTAGTGCCCTGGGGTACTAAGTGCCGGGGCACTAAGTGCCGGCACTAAGTACGGCAAAGTACTTGGTGTGAACGAGCTAATGTGACCAACAAGAATAGTCAATTCTGAGAGATAGATGTATCCTGCTGTATGGGTTGATTGTGCGTTAATCTGTTGGTAATGCCTTGGGGTTCCAGTGGGAGGGATCACTGCGCTCTTCCTCGCTCGATTCAGACGAGTGAAGGCGGGAGCTGCGTGATTGTATGTACCCCCCCAAAGCAGTAAACCTAGGGGAAACACTGGTGTTGAATTACATGCCACTTAACATATCTGAAGGGAGACTGGAATACAATATATATATATATATATATATATCAAAACAAAAAGCTAACAACTCATTTCAATTATACATTTCAAACACAGTATTTTCCCACATATTTAAGTTATATTAATTTGGATTGATGCATTCGTGTTGAGAATGTTCCATTCAAAAATGTTATTATTAAAAAGGCATTTACACCATAAAAGATGACTATTGAGATCTATTGTCAGGAATGTTAGTCTTAGATGTATGGCCAAAGGGCAGGACCTATAAACACATTTCCTACCCAATAGCATTGTGAGGCTGAACAAAAGGACCTTTTGACTATGTAAATGTAGTCTTTTAAAAAAACATTTACTGACTTTTTTGGATAGCTTAAAGTAATTTGTAAAATTACAACCGGGGGCCTTACAGGGTTAAGGGCTATTGTTTATTGTTATTTACTTTAAGATGTTTATTGTTAACCAATAATTGAATTTAAAAACTCTTATTTAAATGATGTGTATCTGTATTCCTGAGAGAATGAGCTCATAGTGCTGCTGATCACCATAAGCTAAACAGTCTGTATATTGCACTACATTTGTATAATGTAAGCTTCGTTGATACTTTGCCTGTGGGAATAAAAAAGAAATAGTTAGATATACTGAATATTATTTGATCTATTCCACCACTAGCTTAATCCAGAATAATGTAGAGGTGTGTTGTAGGTGCCTTAAATAACCCCTTATTTTATAGTGAGATGTATTTTTATGTTCATATAATAGTGATTTCAATGCCACCCCAAAATGATCACTGGTTCCATCCTGGCCACCCCACTGAAAATGTCCTGGCTCCGCCACTGTTGGGGGGGCCCGATTTTTTTTTTCTCCAAAGGGGGGGCCTGACAGAAAAAGTTTGAGAACCACTGACCTAGGTGAAGGATAAACCATCCCCTATTCAATGTAGTAACCCTGTTTTGCATACGTTTCCGTACACATGTCCATGGTCGAATTCCCTGGATTACATTGGCCGACACTTGAGAAGTTGTGAATATGACATTAAACCTTTGAAATATTGAAATATTGAAAATCCTTTATTCTTGGTGTGATTTTATAATTGGAATGTTCTTCAAGACGGCGCACTGAGCTCCGTTTCCGGGTCACAAGAGGATGGTCGAGGAGTCTGCGAAGCGCAAAATTGAGATTTGAGAAAGGCCTAGTGTGGTCCAGCCACCTATGCTCAACCAGATTTCCTCTTTACCTGTGTCCCTAAAACACCTGACCGTTGATGACTCAAAGACTGGCACTTCCCTCTCGTGGTCAAATACTGGTAATAAATATTTACCTACATTATAAAACATATACAGTACATAGGCATACTCAGTGGCGACTCGTCATTAGGGGCAGGTGCACAGCCCCACCTAGTGTCAGCAGAAAGTAATGCAAATAATAATTCCCAAAATATGCAAATAAAAAATATGTTAAAATATATTTTAAGATCATGTTTAGTCATCTGATTCGTCTGTACATTGCTGTTTTAGTCTGCGTCCTTCTAATTAGTGTCTACAGTGTGCCTATTGAGCCGTGTTGAGTGATGTGGGGCAAGCCCCTCTCTCTGCTGTTAAAATGAATGGGTGTTGTAAAAACTACACTGCGCATGCTCTGAGTATTTTTCTATTCAATGTGTGCGGTAAAAAAATAATCACCATGGGGGCACTGTGCTGCCATACCCACCAAACGTCATCTCATAATTCAGAGAGCTGATTGGCTGTAAGTACAAGTGCCGTGAAAAGTGTAGATGTGAAGAGGAGACGCGAGAGAGCAGCTTATAGCGATTAAAATCAGTAAAACGAAAAGAAAATGAATGAAGTTGACCATCTACTGGTAAGTTCATTTTATGTCATATCTTTTGTTGATCTTCTGTGTTTTGCCTATAGGCTATTGATCTGCTGGATCGATTGATATTGTGACCTCGGTGATGAGTGCCTTGTGTTTTCCTTATATATTATTAGAAGAAGAATATTATTATCTTATTATTTATTGAAATATCTTTCTCTTCTCCTCTTATTTTTGTGTACTTACTCATTCATCACTCATTTAAATATTTTAAAAGGGTTAACCCACACAAGGCTCCTGGACCTGATGGCATCCCTGGCCGTGTTCTCGGGTGTGTGCAGTTCAGCTGGCAGAGGTGTTCACAGACATCTTCAACAGGTCCCTGCTGCAGTCTGTAGTCCCCACATGCTTCAAACACTCCACCATCGTTCCTGTCCCCAAAAAGACAAAAATCACCAGTCTCAATGACTACCGCCCAGTAGCACTCACCTCCATCATAATGAAGTGCTTTGAGCCGTTAGTCAAAACATTCATCACCTCCTCCCTCCCTCCCTCCCTCCCTGACTCTCTGGACCCCCTGCAGTTTGCCTACAGAGCAAACAGGTCCACAGACGACGCCATAGCCCTCCCCATCCACACTGCCCTCTCACACCTGGAACAGAGGAACACATATGTGAGAATGCTGTTCATTGACTACAGTTCAGCTTTCAATACCATTGTGCCCTCCAAGCTGGTTATCAAGCTCAGAGACCTCGGGCTCAACAGCGCCCTCTGTGACTGGATCCTGAACTTCCTGACGGGCAGACCCAAGGCAGTGCGGGTGGGAAACATCACATCCTCCACCCTGATCCTCAACACCGGAGCCCCTCAAGGCTTCGTGCTCAGCCCTCTCCTCTACTTCCTGCTCACACACGACTGCGTGGCCATACACAGCTCCAACACCATCGTGAAGTTTGCTGACGACACGACCTTCATCGGCCTGATCACCAACGGTGACGAGACGGGGTACAGAGAGGAGGTCAAAAACCTGACATCTTGGTGCCAGGATAACAACCTCCATCTCAACGACAGCAAAAACCAAGGAGCTGATTGTGGATTACAGGAAGCAGCAGAGAGAGGGACACGCCCCCATCGCCATCAATGGGACTACTGTGGAGAGAGTCAGCAGCTTCAGGTTCCTCGGTGTCCACATCACTGAGGACCTGACATGGACTCTTCACACCACCACCATCACCAAAAAAGCTCGACAGCGGCTCTTCTTCCTCTGCAGGCTGAGGAGGTTCAACATCGACTCCAGGATACTCTGCAACTTCTACAGGTGCACCATAGAGAGTATCCTGACCTTCTACAGGTGCACCATAGAGAGGATCCTGACCTTCTACAGGTGCACCATAGAGAGTATCCTGACCTTCTACA
This sequence comes from Dissostichus eleginoides, assembly GCA_031216635.1. Taxonomy (NCBI): domain Eukaryota; kingdom Metazoa; phylum Chordata; class Actinopteri; order Perciformes; family Nototheniidae; genus Dissostichus; species Dissostichus eleginoides. The sequence continues at coordinate 33,816,314 of CM062273.1, read as the reverse complement.
GGTGCACCATAGAGGGGATCCTGACCTTCTACAGGTGCACCATAGAGAGCATCCTGACCTTCTACAGGTGCACCATAGAGAGCATCCTGACCTTCTACAGGTGCACCATAGAGAGCATCCTGACCTTCTACAGGTACACCATAGAGAGGATCCTGACCTTCTACAGGTGCACCATAGAGAGGACCCTGACCTTCTACAGGTGCACCATAGAGAGAATCCTGACCTTCTACAGGTGCACCATAGAGAGGACCCTGACCTTCTACAGGTGCACCATAGAGAGGATCCTGACCTTCTACAGGTGCACCTTAGAGAGCATCCTGATCTTCTAGTGCAGTGACCACCAACTGGCGGCCCGCGGGCCACATCCGGCCCGCCAGACATTCTCATCCGGCCCGCACGACGGGGGTGACTGGCGTTGGCGGAGTGGTTAGTGCGTTCGCCCCCCACTCATTTTTTTTGTTACAACGTCTCGTGAGTAATGTGCAGTACCGGAGTCCAACAGAGGGGCAGCAGCTGCGGGACAGTAGACTGCGTACTGCGAAACCTTCCCTGCCTTGAAGAAGAAGTGATCCTTCGTTGTGAAGAGTCTGCTTTATGCGCTCCGCAGCACAGCAGTAGCCCCGCTGCGACAGAGTCCAACAGAGAGGCAGTGGCGTTTTCTCCTGGAGGCCAAGGGAAGCCAGGCTTCCCCTGTTTTTTCGGATTGTAGTTATAATTTCAATAAATAAATAAAAACACTTTGTTTAGTTTCGGTAATTGTTCTTTGCTGTGTGTTGCTGCCGGCCCATCTCTCCCCCATTCTCATTGAGTATTTTACAAAGAGGGAAACAGCGCCCCTCTAGATGTTATGGTGAAAAAGGAGATTGCACTCGCTGTTGCGAGAGGAGGCCAGCCGAAATTGGCTTCCCTTGGTGAGGAAAAATGGAGGGATTGACCAATCAGACGAGGCTCACGTCATGCCCCTGCCAACCTGTGATTAGTTGGGCCCAGCGCCCAGCGCTCTGGTTGGGCCCATGCCAAGGGAAGCCAGAGGCGGCTGGCTTCCCTTGCCTCACAATCCAATCAAATCGCATCAACTTAGTGGTGCAGTGACGCGTCCTAAAACCCGGAAGTAAGCTGCGCTCGGGTTCCCTCGACAAAAAAGCAATGGGATTTCTCCATAGGATTTTGGAAAATAGCTGGAAATAAGGTCTGTGGAAAACGAACCTGTTAGATAAACACACGTTTTGTTCAGCTGGATAATATCCACATGTCTACCCTACTTTTATAATTTTTGAATCATAAATCGAATCGATAGATAGATAGTGTCACTGCACCACTCTCACCGCCGTTAGAAAGTAGCAAGCAACTGAAGCAAGTGCAATTATGGAGGGTGGAGATTTGGAGTATTTAATCAAAAATGATTGTACTAAACTTCAGCTACAGCAGCAACTAAAAATTAAATCTGATGACAGGCCAATGCCCAAACTGGAGCTGTGTACAGAGGAAAAAAGGAGCGAATTGGACGTAAACGTTATGCTCTCCTGATTTAGTCCGTGAATTAATGCTTATTAGAGTTTGGGCTGGAGAGTGCGTGCGGACCTGTCGGTTAGATAACAGGCGTGTGTAAGTCCTGCATCTGTATGATACAAATGTGTGTAAAATGATACCGGCCGCTGTAATCACTCATCTGGTTATGTTATTACATTGACCACCACACACACACCCCCACCCCCCCGACCCAAAAAAAGGACGTATTATTGGCTTCCCCTATTTTTTTCCCCACGCCACGCTACTGCAGAGAGGCAGGAGCTGCCGGACAGTAGCCTAGAAGTGATCCTTCGTTAGCGTGAAGAGTCTGCTAAGCTTTATGCGCTCCGCAGTACCTGAGCGTGCTCCACTAGCACCCCCCCCCCCGGTCAACAACTTCAAAATTCTGGGCTATATAAAAATCGCTGGCCCGCGAAAGTGTCTATTGGATACATTTTGGCCCTTGGACAAATGTAGTTGGTGATCCCTGTTCTAGTGCAACATAGAGGACAGTTTTCACCTGGACAGTTTCATCCGACAGGCCATAAGACTATTAAACACCTGAACTTTTTAAACAACATCCATAACATTAATCTGGCTGCAACTTACAAATCACTTATCTAATATATCATATTCCAATCACTTGTATATAGACTCTTATTGCACTGTTTCACCATTTTACTATTTTTCTTTTTGTATTTACTTGCACTATTTTTTCAGTTTTTCTGTTTTTATTGTGTTGCACTGTTGGAGGAGCCTGTGACCTAAGATTTTCATCGTCATAACTACACTGTAGCTATAATAATAATAATAATACATTTTATTTATAAGCGCACTTTTCATTTACGTAAACAAAACTCAAAGTGCTACAAAATTAAAAAAGGTGAAACAAAACAACAAAAACAATTAAAACAATTAAAACAACAGAATAAAAGCAGTGACATTTATTCCAGCATGGCATAATGTGGGGGTTTTAAAAATCTAGTTAAATGCTATTCTAAAAAGTTGTGTTTTTAGGCCTTTTTTGAAAGCATCCACAGTCTGTGGTGTCCTCAGCTGGTTTGGGAGGGCATTCCACAGTCTCGGAGCAGCGGAGCAGAAGGCTCGGTCTCCCATGGTTTTCAGTTTTGTCCTTGGTGGAAGGAGGAGGTTTGCCTTTTCTGAACGTAGGTTCCTCGTGGAGGTTTGTGGGGTGAGCAATTCCTTGATGTAGGAGGGAGCATTTCCATATATGCATTGATGATTGAAGAGGGTGATTTTGTAGTCAATCCTGAGTGAGACCGGGAGCCAGTGCAGTGATTTGAGGATGGGTGTGATGTGTTCGTACTTCCGCACTCTCATCAGGATCCTAGCAGCGGTGTTTTGGATGTATTGCAGCTTCTGGATGTTCTTGCTAGGAATCCCAATGAGAAGTGCGTTACAGTAGTCCAGCGTGGCAGACTGAGTGTGGGGCGGAGTTTCGCAATATTTCTCAGGTGGTAGAAGGAGGTCTTGCATATTTGTTTGATATGGGCCTCAAAGTTCAGGTGAGGATCCATTTTAACTCCCAGATTGGTAACTGCTATATACGTATGACCAATAAAAGCCTTGAACCTTGAACCTTCATCCATTCATGTATTCTCCACATAGATTTTTCTGTTTCTTAGATCATGTGTCCATTTTTACTTATTGTTATGAATACATCAATATTTGTATTTTACTTTTTATTTTTATAGAACATTTATATCGTATTTATTTTATTTTGTATTTTGTTTTATTGTACTCTTAAATGGGGCAACTGTCACAAAACCCTGTTTCCCCCCAGGATAAATAAAGTAATCTCAACCTGATGATTGTGATTCTTCCAGTGGAATTATAAACTGATACAGTGTCAGCCTCAGGAGTCAGAGGATGACTCACAGAAATGTTATGCTGGCCACTGTGTCTCTGTGAGGTTTAACAAAGGAATGGTAACTTTAGTTTGAGCAATGTGTGCCTGGTGCCTGCTGTGTGTATTCTTTAGGCATGTAAAGCTGTGTGTGTGTGTAAGTGTAACCCAGAACAGTCAACATAACCTTTCCTAATAATCCACTGTTCCTGTCAAACACTGATATGTTGAGAGTATCCATCACCAGGTTTATGAATAGAAAATAACAGTTCATTTGTCATTAAACTCACATTCCCCTGTCATTGATGGAGCATTCATGCTAGCGAGCCTCATTTAAAGTTCCATTATGTGACATTCGACTGATATAATAGCCCAAGTTTAACTGTAATATTGACCATCCCCTTAATCCTTCATGCTTCCCTCACTCATCTTTTCCTTAAGTCCCTTTGACTGAGTACAGAGGGAGAGGTCAAGGAAAAGATGTTAGCAAAGAGCAGTAATGAAATCTAACCCAGCATATTTACTCAGTTTCTGTCCTTGAGTACAATTTTAATAATCTCTACTGTGAGATACCCAGAAGTTCAATTGTGTACTGCCAATTGATTCAACTGTACTTCAAAACACAAGGGGGAAATGTTTAACTTTTGAATTTACTACATTTACTTATATTACAGCTACTGTTACAAGTAACTTTCCAAAATACAAAACACATGTTTTATAACACGGTGCATGGTTAAATTAAACCAACTATAACTACAGACAGATGTTCTAGGAACCCAGCTCATTAGAATTCGTCGGTCGGTCGGTCGGTCGGTCGGTCGGTCGGTCGGTCGCGGTCGGTCGGCTCGGTCGGTCGGTCGGTCGGTTCGATGGATGGATGGATAGATGGATGTGTTTGGTAAGCAGACTTTAGTGTTCGGACAATTGTAGGAAAGAAGCTTTGTTTGGGTGGATGGATGGATGGTGTTTGGAAGATTGTGGGACTGTTGAGGGGACTTAAGTGTTCTGACAACTGTGGGGAAGACGCTTTTGGAAGCAGGTGGTGTTGGTTAGGAACATTGGTATATTGTAGAGTCTACCAATAGTCTATGGGGCATTCTACCGAATTAGTACAAAGTGAGGTCCCACAACAAGAAAAACTATTTAACAAAACAATTAAGTATTCAGACATAGATATTTACTAAGAATATGTTATGGTCTATTTAAACACAAGGCATTACATTAGATAGTGATAAGCTTAATATATACAAAAACATCATTTATAGGGTACTTTCTATTGGGAAGTAGCTGTCCCCAACCCTGACATCTAAATTTCAATATCTGTAAATAACACTTAAAACATTTTTTTAAATGTTGTTCAATGGTGTATTTAGAAGATATTTATGATTACATTCAAACAGAAGTTGGAATATTTAGATTTATTGTGGGTATCATTTTTTAATAAAAAAACTATACTAAAAAAATCATGTCCCCAGTTTTCATGTCACTACCGAAACACAAGGGGCTTTAGTCCAATGGCTGAGCCTGGTTTTTAGCCACACCCCTGCATTTTTGACTAGGCAGTGACACTGCATCCCTGTCCCTCATGGCTGAATGGCAAGTAGCTATATCCCATGCTTTTGATATCAATCTGTTCCAAAATCTGAAAATCGCTGTGTAACCTTAAGAATTGTCACACATATTATTTTCAATTAAGTAAACTTTTTCGGGGTTTTATGCAAAGTATTAGGTTTTTATGTGTGTAAACCTCTTAAAAAACGTGTATAGCCATGTACTTGCTAGCATTCTTTAGTTATGCTCAATTTTAGCTAGAATCGTCACTACCGAAACAGTCACTACCGAAACAGTCACTACCGAAACATATGGTTACGTTTCGGTAATTGACATGATCGTTTCGGTAGTGACAAAATGGAATGGTAAGCAGGTAAATCCCACCATTTTGAAATAAATGTGTTCTAAAGTCTGAAAATCAGTGTGTTACTTTAAAGGTCTCTTATTATACTATTGTTAGGCATATATTATAGGTCTCAGATATATAAAAAACATGTCTATGATGTGTTTTGCTCAAAATACCAAACAGATCACCCATTCTAGCCTCATTCCCCTCTATTTCAGCCTGTTACTAAAGTGCTGATTCTGGGTCAGTAGCTTCAAACATTCACACTTCAACATAAGGCATGTTATGAGTTAAGATTAAGCAATAAGGTTGAGGGAATATGATACAACCTTGAGAACAAAATACTGTGGTCACTACCAAAACAGAGGATGTTTGTAAAACATTAAGTACACAATCTGTATATATTGTACTTGTTAAATTGTAGTTTGAAAACAGGAACTACCTTGACACTTGTATAATGTATATAGTTTACTTTTTATTTTTTCAGTAGTAAGTTGGTGTATTATAGTTTATTTTAACTAATTCTGTATACTTTCCATCATTTATTCTACTTATATTCGCTATATAATATAAATATTTATTCTGGTGAAATGTATCTATTTACACATTTATTTATCTTTTCATTGTTTAACATAAATGCAGTTTCCCAATGTTGTATTAATGAAATACATCAAATCTAATCAACCAAGTTGAACATTGTATATTGAATTGTGAGAAGACACAGTTTAGACCAGAGGTAGCCAACGCGGTGCCCGCGGGCACTTAGTCGCCCGCAGGGCAGTGGCGGAGCCAGGACATTTTCAGTGGGGTGGCCAGGATGGAACCAGTGATCATTTTGGGGTGGCATTGAAATCACTATTATATGAACATAAAAATACATCTCACTATAAAATAAGGGGTTATTTAAGGCACCTACTACACACCTCTACATTATTTTGGATTAAGCTAGTGGTGGAATAGATCAAATAATAATCAGTATATCTAACTATTTTTTTCTTATTCCCACAGGCAGAGTATCAACGAAGCTTACATTATACAAATGTAGTGCAATATACAGACTGTTTAGCTTATGGTGATCAGCAGCACTATGAGCTCATTCTCTCAGGAATACAGAGACACACGCACATCATTTAAATAAGAGTTTTTAAATTCAATTATTGGTTAACAATAAACATCTTAAAGTAAATAACAATAAACAATAGCCCTTAAAGTAACCTGTATATCCTATATAACCTGTTTCAATAATTATAACATGTTTCAATAATTATAACTTTGTCTGTGTAAAATGTATACTTATGAAACTAGACCAAGTGTTCTTATTTTGTTTTGTTTGATGTGGTCAATTGTGTGTGCGTTGACTTAGGAATGTAGAGGATCCAGTCGCCCCCCCCGGGTTTTTAATGGGTCGGATAGGAGCATGGGGGGTTGCAGGAGAAAGGTAATAAAACTGACACCATTGAGTCTATGCAGAGATTGTACTGAGAGAAAGATTGGGATGCGGAGTGGTACGGCCAGGTGCTGAGGATAAACGAAGATAAGGATTGGTACCTCACCTCCGTTCAACCCAGAATTGTTTATTTTATGGCTGCCATAAAAGATGGCATGGGACTGATCGGCGGCGCAGGAGATCCAAACTTCCCACACCTATGGCTGACTCACTCTGATTCGCTGTTTAGACCTCGTCATGGCTGACTCACTCTGATTCGCCCGGAGTGAGTCCACCAATGGATGAACACCTAGGGAGGAGCAACCGACACAACTCCTCCCACACCTCTCTCCGTTTGTGGGCATAAATATTATGAATTCTGTACACTCGGGGCCTCTGTTCTGTCTGACTGTCTGATACGTACATCGCACGGTAGTAAGAGCCAAGGCCCGAAGTACTTCGTTATATTGTACTGTTGTTTTTACCATTAAATCAGCTTATTGTTAAACCTCATATCTCTGCGTCTGAGCCGTTCCTTTTTAGCAGACCACTCATCAAACGAACGGCGGAGCGGGCTCGAACCTTCAACCACTGAAGGGTGCTTCACCCCAACAATTTGGTGACCCGACGTGATGAGTAGGGTCTCATAGAAGGAACACCGGCAGCCAGCGGACGAACTGTCCAGGGAAGACACCTCGAATACCTCTGACAACTAAACCAGGGCCCTACAACTGAAAGGTGAGCAGATACCTGTTATTATCAAAATCTGTGATTGGCTATACTACAAAATTTTAGAGTTGTCAGCGGCATTTTCAGTGTTTTAGTCTTACGGTAGAAAAACAGTACTACAGAATAACACTTTCCAGTCTCAAAGAGGAGCTGCAGTTGTGTTATATGTGGGGTATTTCAAGAGGAGAAACGCAACTTTCAAAATCAATTTGAAATGACCGGATCTCGCAAACTCTTGCTGTGGGGTTAATCTAGAAGACTAAACGTGACGATAAAGAGATTCTGTAGACTGGGTTTCGACTCCTTGCCAAAAGCCACATCGCCGAAAGGGGGTGTAGAAGCGCTTCTGGAAGTCTCTCCATCTGTTGAAATATACATCGCACTATAAAAGTCAACTAGACTGTACGGGGAATATAAACTGTGTAACGAGATTGCAGTGGTTATAAATTGGTAAAGGAACCAGCTGCAATCGTCGTCCGAGATTTCAGTGGTTTTAAATTTGTAAAGGAAGTCCAGCTGAAATACTCTGAGAAATAAGGTGACACACACAGTAATTCTTAGACGAATTCTGGGGTTGGGGCTCATCGACTAAGTACACAGGCAATCCTTAGACGGATCTGGGGTTACGTTAGATTTATTTATTTTGAGTGTGATTAACTGTGTAACGAGATTGCAGTGGTTATAAATTGTAAAGGAAGTCCAGCTGCAATCGTCCGAGATTTCAGTGGTTTTAAATTTGTAAAGGAAGTCCAGCTGAAATACTCTGAGAAATAAGGTGACACACACAGTAATTCTTAGACGAATTCTGGGGTTGGGGCTCATCGACTGTACACAGGCAATCCTTAGACGGATCTGGGGTTACGTTAGGTATATTTATTTTGAGTGTGATTAACTGTGTAACGAGATTGCAGTGGTTATAAATTGTAAAGGAAGTCCAGCTGCAATCGTCGTCCGAGATTTCAGTGGTTTTAAATTTGTAAAGGAAGTCCAGCTGAAATACTCTGAGAAATAAGGTGACACACACAGTAATTCTTAGACGAATTCTGGGGTTGGGGCTCACGACTAAGTACACAGGCAATCCTTAGACGGATCTGGGGTTACGTTAGGTTATATTTATTTTGAGTGTGATTAACTGTGGTTGTATATTATAATATTTTCAACATCAATTTGAAAGGACCGTCCCTGAAAGTATTGTAGAATCTTATTTGTATCTGATAGCATATACGTGACGATCAAAGGTTATTGTAGACTGGGTTTCGACTCCATGCCTTGGGCCGCATCCTCCTAAGAGAGAAGCGCTCTTTTGCAGTCTCCGTAACTGGTTGAAATACACCTCGCAACGAAAACTATCAGACTGTGGGAATAAAACTACAATAATTAGTAAATTATAGTACGCAGATATCTGGTGTTTTTTATAAGAAACTAAAACCGTTAGGAGAAGCGCTCTTTGCAGTCTCCGTAACTGGTTGAAATACACCTCGCACGAAAACTATCAGACTGTATACCTGTGGGAATAAAACTACAATAATTAGTAAATTATAGTACGCAGATATCTGGTGTTTTTTATAAACTAAAACCGTTAGGAGAAGCGCTCTTTGCAGTCTCCGTAACTGGTTGAAATACACCTCGCAACGAAAACTATCAGACTGTATACCTGTGGGAATAAAACTACAATAATTAGTAAATTATAGTACGCAGGATATCTGGTTTTTTATAAGAAACTAAAACCGTTAGGAGAAGCGCTCTTTTGCAGTCTCCGTAACTGGTTGAAATACACCTCGCAACGAAAACTATCAGACTGTATACCTGTGGGAATAAAACTACAATAATTAGTAAATTATAGTACGCAGAATACTGGTGTTTTTTATAAAAACTAAAACCTTTAGGAGAAGCAGATACGAACGAAGTCAAAAATGGAAGGAGAATTTGAACGTGAAGAGAGAGAATTAGGAGTCCCTGTTCCGGGGAGTTTAAGGGAACAGTGGGGACAAGCAGAGAGATTGATACTTAGCGGACTTAAGCCCGGAGATCATAAAAAGGCGAGCAGGGATCTCCGTTTCTTACACGATCAGATGATCGCAGAGAATAGAGTAGAGGGTGACGAGGCAATAAGTCTCCTAGCCACAGCACTCAATACATACGAGCGACAGTTGGTTCGAAATTAGAAACTCTCAACAAGCAGAAGGCAGGTTTTATCAGGGCTTCTAAACTTAACAAAGAAAGGGAGCTAGTTGACAAGCTAAGGAGAATAGGCCATAACGCAGCTTTAGTTATGAATGGAGTGGCAGTAACCTGCCTCTGAGCAAAACTCCCGCCAAAAATCTGCCCGCCATAGCAGCCCCACCCAGTCCTGCACCAGCCCCTCCCACAGAAGTGATAGAGCCAGTCAGGAAGGAGAAGCCATATGGTGGGCCCCTCCCAGACATCCCAGAGGGCGGTCCCCTCCTCTATCCAGATTTATACAACCCCTTTAAGACCCGACCCCCTCCCTATACGCTTCCCTCCACCTCTAACCCCCCCCACCCAGTTCCCCTCCCATGACAAACCTTCAGATGCTGTCTACAGACGCATCTTCTGAATCAGAACTAGAAAAGGAGGTCAGAAGGGGAGGGAATTTCAGAATGACAGGAAATGTCTCTCTGGTTCCCAGCAGACTCACCTCTATTCCCAGGAGAAGGGATAGCTGTAGCTCAGTTAACACACAACGTCAGACAGTGGGAAACCTACAGAATCAGAATAAAAATGGTGCATACCACCATAACTACTCCTCATCAGCTAGCAGCTAAAGAGAGCAACACCCCATCAGTTACAAATGCCAAACTTCGAAGAACGAGTGATAGACTGAGGACATGTTGACTCCGAAGACAGGTACCAATGAGGAACCTACGGTAGCTGAATTGATAGCAATCAGACATAAATGATAAGGAAGAAAATGAACGAAAGGATGCTTACGAAGAGCGAGTGTGGAGGGAAGAAATAGCACTCAGAGAGAGAGAACAGGGTGAGATTGAGTGTGAAAGACAGGACAGACATGAGAGAAAAAATGGGACTAGGCATAAGGCCCATGACTCAGACACAGAACATAGGGGACGCAAACCACACAAAAAGGATAGACACAGGCACAGAGCGCATACTATGTCCAGAGAAACCTCCCCTAGCCTCTCACCACGGAGAAGCGGTAGTTTAAATGGAGAACCATTTGCAGAGAGATCCACACAGATTAGACATGCTCCAATAGCGCAACGAGCCTCTTCTGAGAGAGAATATATTGACCAGGACGATGACTTGGACAGTTCGGACTCAGGCGAAGACAGACGAGGCAATGAACAGTATTTGTCTGCACTGACTAAGGAAGCAGAACCGAACTGTAGACGCCGTAAAAAGAACAGAGTTCAGATTATAACCATGACAGGACGGATTTCAGAAGCTGACCAAGAGACAGTAGCTAAATTACCTCAGATGGTAAGACGTAGCCAGAGACAATGTGACAAGAATCCTGACGAACAGGTTGTTTTGAACTTGCCACTAGTCGCTCTCCCAACTGGAGGGTCGACATACCACCCGTTCACTATGGGTGACATTCATGCACTGGTTGACAGAATGCCCCTACCTACGGAGGGAGGGAGAAATTGGATGAGGAAGTTTGCTGATATCACAACAGGGCAGAGTATCTGCATTGGGGATTTCAGGCGAATTTTGGCCCAGCAGACAGTGCGTATGAAGTTCAGCGAGTTGAAGCTAGGGTGGGAACAGGAAATTATCGGGACGATCTTCCCATCATCACGAACAACATACACAGCCAATTGAGCACCGCCATGAGAGAGCATTTCCCACAAACAGGGGGCGGGTATGGGTCGCTAGCATTCACATTCACTCCTGGAGAGGCTGCAGCAACCATGTTGCTCAGATCCAGGGAGCAGTACACTACAGCCACTGATTGTAGTCCAGACAATAATGATCAACACAAACAGATGTTCCGCAAAGCAATTCTTGCTGCAGTTCCAGCAGAGATTAAGGCTCTTATGGAAGACAATCCAGAGGCAGACCATCTGCCTACAGAGACGTGGGAAAGGCACTTGGCCCACCACATGGGTAAATACAATAAGGTACTTACCAAGACAAAGACAGAGGAGGAAGAGTTAAGAGTCCAGCTCCTCCGCACACAGCTAGAATTAGCCCGTAAGGCAGTACAGACCGAGAAGAAAAGTGCCAAACAGCTTTTGATCAAAGCCAATGCCTCTATCCTCTGTTCCCCTGATGGTCTCATCATTTCATTTCCCGATGGTACTAAGTTGAACTGTTCATTGTCCACAATCAGAACAGGCTCCCAGATGATGATATCCCAGTCTACAGCCGCAGAGGCTACCCAGTATGCAACTATATACTGGGGCCTGCTAGACCGGCCACAGGAGAACCACGGACTTTTTTCTATCTTTCAACAGTGGAAGCCCTGGATCAATCTCCTCCGCCCTTACGGCCCTCCTCCTGACCCTCCCCATCTTACTCTGTACTATGATAGACAGGATGACCAAACCTACGCCTATGCCTTTGATGCAGAGGTAGCAATGGCTAAGTGGGAGGTAGATGCAGTAAAGTTATATATTGGCCAAGCAGGGGTAGCCGCAGCAATTGATCTAACTGACGAACAACAATATTGGTACCGTATGTCTTCTGAAGCCACCCCACACATTTCCCTAGCCATTAGGAAAGGTTACGAAGCCAAAGAACTGGGTCCCATGGTCAAAGCACTGTTAGAGGTGGAGGACTGGGAGCCCACACAGATAGCATCACTTACCTTCTCTCCTTCACACAGCGCCTATGCACTTAAGATTCAGACACAGGAATGCATCTTTATGGAAAGGCACGAGGTAGACAGACATCATGGTAGGGAGAAAACAGATCATCCATTTACAGCAGACATGATACGTGACCTCCCTCCTGACTTGTGGTCAAGCGACTCTCATGACGTGGGTTTTTGTTCAAAAGCTGCTCCAATTACCTTCACTGTTGATACGGAACTTCCGGTTCATCTCTCTCAGTACCCGTTAAAATCGTTGGCTCGAGAAGGGGTGACCCAGGCAGTGGAAGGTCTTAAGAAGGCAGGTGTTTTGGAACCCTCCCACAGTGATTGGAACACACCTATTTTACCAGTACACAAGCCCAATGGGGACTACAGAATGGCACATGATCTTAGAGCTATCAACGCTATCACTACTACTCCTTTGATACCAGTTCCAAATCCCTACACAGCCATTTGCAACATTACTCCAGAGCACACGTGGTTTACATGTATTGATCTTGCAAATGCTTTCTTCTGCATTCCATTGGCAGAGGAAATGAGACCGATTTTCTCATTTACCATTGACAAAGAGAGATTGCAGTACACCAGACTTCCTCAGGGATTCAGTTTATCCCCAGGAATTTTCAATAAAGTTTTGAGGGAACAGTTGGACGGGGTTTCATTACCAGAGGGAGTGGTTTTGATACAATATGTGGATGACTGCTTATTGCAGCCCCTTCAGCAGCCTCTTGTCTGGAAGCCACTCGTAATTTACTGGTGCGCCTGCACACAACAGGGTTCAAGGTATCCAAAAAGAAACTGCAGTGTACCCGCAAGGAGGTTGCATTTTTGGGCAGGCTCATCTCTCCGGCAGGTACAGGCATGTCAGCATCACACCAGGAGCTCATTTTGAACCACCCGAAACCTAAGACTGTAAAAGACATGTTATCTTTTCTGGGCCTGACAGGCTACAGCCGACATTACATACCTGAGTACAACCCAAGGACTGCAGAGCTCAGAGCTCTGATCAACGACAAAGGTATCAGAAACTTGACAGCAACACTTGACTGGACTCAGACAGCAGAATCAGCATTCATCTCTCTGAAACAATCCATGTCCCAGGTAACAGCACTGGCTTCTGCATCATACATGTTGCCTTTCTTCCTTGACATTTCTGAGAATGAGAATACCGTAAACGGAATCCTATTTCAGAAAAAGGGGGGATGTAGGTCAATACTGATGTACATTAGCATAACACTGGATAGAGTGGAAAACAGAGAACCTCCATGCACACGACATGCAGCAGGAACAGCTCGGATTTTAAACAAAATTTCACACATCGTGATGCAGCACCCATTGACAGTTTTGACAACACACAGCATTGTCTCATTTGTTAACTCCAGCGCATTCACCATGTCATCCACCAGACAGACAAGACTTGAGAAAACTTTGACAGAAGCACACATAACCTATTCACATGAGGGCGTGAATAGCGCAGACAACATGGGCAGTGGAGAACCACACCGATGTGAGGACAAGGTCATACAGATGTGAAGTTGAGAGTGGATCTCAGGGAGGAACCAATCCCAGAGCAGAAAACTTATTCACAGATGGTTGCTGCTTTAGGCACCCCATCCATGGGCTCCAGGCAGCCTATGCAGTGGTAAGTCAGACAGGCATAAGAGAGTTTGAAGAAAGAGCAGCTGAAAGGGTAACAGGGAGAGTCTCAGCACAGTTGGCAGAACTAAGAGGAGTCACTGCAGCGTTAGAACTATCAGATGGAAAGGAAGTTAACATCTACACAGACTCAGCTTATGTCCATGGAATAATTCATGTTGAAATGCGCCAGTGGATGAGAGCAGGATTTGTAACTTCAACCAATGTTCCCATTAAACATGAAAAAGACATCAAAAAGCTAGCGGAAGCAGTAATGTTACCAAGCAAATTAGCATTGCTAAAATGTAAAGGCCATAACAAAGCTGATAACTTCTTAGCTTGGGGAAACAATGCAGCAGACAGAGCAGCCAAAGACAAAGCAGGGTACTTACCACATTTCCAGATGTTGGTTACCAAAGCACCAGAGTTACTCCCAGCAGTCACTGATGACACTCTCAAGGTAGCACAGGAGGCAGGTTCCCCGCAAGAGAAAACACTATGGTTGGAAAGGGGGGCTACAAACAAAGAAGGAATTTGGTACTCTCCAGACGGTAGACCAGTTCTACCCCCAGAGTGGATAAGATCCATGCTAAAAGAAGCGCATGGCCCCACTCATTGTGGTAAAACTCAAATGGACAGACATCTCACGCATTGGTGGCACCCATACTTACCTGACATGATAGCGAACCATTTGGAAGAATGTGTAATCTGCCTCACCCACAACATCAGAGCAACAGTGAAGCCTCACCAGGGAAAGTTTCCTTTACCTAAAATGGCCGGAGAACAAATCATCATTGACTACACAGATATGATTGATAAGGTTAGAGGGTTCAGGTATCTCCTAGTGGTGGTAGATGCATATACAGGATGGCCAGAGGCCATACCATGTCGCAGGGAAGATGCAGACTCAGTGATCAAGTTTCTTATCACTCATTACATCCCCCTACATGGGTTCCCCAGAAGGGTGAGGTCAGATAATGGCAGCCATTTCAAGAATCATCATTTGCAGACAGTTGAGAAGTCCCTTGGACTCAGACACAACTTTGGATCAGTGTATCATCCACAGTCGCAGGGAAAGGTAGAAAGAATGAATCAGAGTATCAAACAGAAGCTCAGTAAGGCCTGTGATGCCACAGGCATGAACTGGTTAGACGCACTACCTTTGGCCCTATTGTCCCTTCGCAGTTCTGTAAACAGAGGCACAGGCTTCTCTCCTTTTGAGCTAACACATGGTCACCAGTTTCCTGGACCTGGAGCATTAGCAGTAGGGAAAGAAGTAGAAGAGATGGATAGCAAACCATATTACCAGCAACTTAAGGGCTTGGTATCAGATTTCTCCACCCAGGTTGCTGACGCCAAAGGGGGACCGGAGAAGCACGAGGCTAACACCGCAGAATTCATCTGGCTGAAGGTCATCCGTCCGAAGTGGCTCAACCCAAGGTTCACCGGCCCGCACAGAGTGACTCAGAGGACATCACATGCAGTTCGCCTCGAAGGAAAGGGGGAAACGTGGTATCATTGGAGCCAGTGCGCCGTTGGAAAACCTCCAGCAAGGACGTTAGACGACATCAGAACTGACATCGCTGCAGCAGGACGGAGAGAGCGACACCTCTGACGACGACAGCCCAGCAGAAGCAACGACCCACACAACAGATGACAAGGACAAAGACACAGAGGTAACAACAGGCGATCTTGGAAAGGAGATTACGGCCGGCGAGGAGGCGGACACGAGTCTACGGGACCCCGACCCCTGAAACACACGACTCCATATAGGACCCGACTTTTTTACTCCCACCTTTAGGGGCACTTTCCAATAAGTAGCAGCATTTTTGCCCACCTATAGGGCCTCTTTCTAATAAGAGTAGTAGGTTATATATAACGAGAGGTTAGCCCTATAATTAAAGGGCAGTGAAAGTCTCCCCAATCACCAGACCTTCTATTTAACAGGTTTTACTGAACCTTATATTTAACAGGTTCTGGGAGCACAGTATTTACCATTACAGGGTACTATTTTACACCCTTGTTTTAAAGAATCTCCTTAGGAGATTTTAGCATTGTGTTCAGAAGAACCTAATTACAATAACACGGACCACTGATTAAAGGTACTCAATAATGACAGACTGTGGATTACACTTCCTTATTGTTTGTTGGTGTACTCTGCTAGTGGGAATCGTGGTTTACTTGGGACACTGTTTGTATCTTGAACACCATCCTTAGTTATATGGCCTATTCGTGAATAGCCTTATTATTTGATTGAGTGTTAATTCCTTGCGTCCTAGTAAATCTCCTATTATTAATAACAGAAATAACCCTTGTTGTTGTGTTACATTGAAAATAACAACCTAACCATGTATGGGAGTTGGAGATGGTTGCTAGGGATGTCCCTGGTCACGATCATCACCGTTACCGTTATTTTGTTTTGACTGATTCCATTGACCACCCAGACTCCATTCCCCCGCCAGAGGAGTCCGTAACTAGGGTCAAACGGGCCAAATATGAGGTAAAAGTTACCAAAATGCCTCCTAAACAAACCTTCACTTTCCAAGCAGGTAGTGATGGAATAATACAAATCGACCTGTGCAAAATTGCCCCCTGCAGAAACCTCGACAGGAAATATTCCTACCTAGCCAAATACGTCTGCTTAGCCCCTGCGGTATGTAACAGAAGCGTCACAGATAGGGTCAAAGGCGATCCTTACACTTACAGAGGCAGTGCATTTGCCAAAGGCGACCCCTATCTGTCCGTCACATACACCTACGGTTGTGCCTGCGAGTCCTGGTCCGGTGTCCTAGCAAATTCGGGTCCTGATGACTGGGGATACACGCCATCTTACCGATCAGCGGCAATTGTTAGATCCCTCAAATATAGAATGAAAGTGGTCAGGAGAAACCCAGACGTCCCGTGCTCCGCCAGGTTTTGTAATCCGGTGCTCATAACGCTAAAGAAGGTCGTGCTCTCCGACGCTGGACTTTATGTCCTCGCGGTACATGCAGGAAGGGGTTCGCCACAAGGCCTCTTCGAAATTAAAGTTATACCAAAGAGAGAGCAAAACCGTCGTCAGGGAGCATCTAAGGTTAAATACTTGTCTAAAGTCACATGTACGGATAAATGTACGGGGGATTATAGCCAACTTCAACCTCTAGACATCATCCAAATGGCCACAGGATACATAGATGACAATTTATGGCTAAAATGGGTTGTCCGAACAGCCCAAGAACAAATGGCAGGGGATTGCCTAGCCTGTGCTACAGCCCGCCCGCAATTAGTCACTGACCCTGCGCCCCTATTTTCCACAGATACCTGGGGTTACAACTGTATGTTACAACTGACCAAGATGGCTAGTCCTCCTAACTGCACCACCCTGGCCAAGGTTTTCCCTCCAATTGACAATGGTACTAGGACAGGCCCATTCACGCCTAACAGAGGCGCCGGTGGGTACACATGTTTCACCATGGTCCAAAAATCTCCGCGTTTTGACCTAGGAAATATCTCTGCGGATTGGTGTAACCACACCGTGTCTGGTATAGTATAGGACATTGGGCCAGGGGTGGTCTCTACTATTATTGTGGGGGCCACCGCCTGTTCACCCGTATCCCCGAACTATCTGTGGGGTTGTGTGCTATGGTGCGCCTCCATGCACCCCTAATGTTACGAGGCGAAAAACTGGTGCACACGGACCCTAAAGCCTCCCTCAACATCAACCTAGTCACTCGACGTAGGGGACACGTGTTGTCCAAGCGCTACGCCCCAGGCCCCTTTGATTTATCTGCCAACTCTCCCACTTACATGGACTCCATAGGGGTGCCACGGGGTGTTCCCAATGAGTATAAACTCGCTGATCAAGTTGCCTCAGGTTTTGAGAACATTCCTTTCCTCGCAGCTATCTTCCCTATCACCCCTAACAAGAATGTAGACAGGATCAACTATGTACATTACAATGTGCTCCGTTTAGCTAATCTCACTAGGGACGCTGTAGAAGGACTCGCTGAACAGCTGGGGCCGACTTCCCTTATGGCAGTTCAGAATAGAATGGCCCTTGACATGCTGTTAGCTGAGAAAGGAGGTGTGTGTTCAATGTTTGGTGATATGTGTTGTACTTTCATTCCAAACAATACGGCTCCGGACGGTTCCGTCACAAAGGCTTTAGAAGGCCTTCGCACACTATCCATAACTATGCATGAACAATCAGGGATACACAACCCCTTGGAGGAATGGTTTACAAACATGTTTGGTCCATGGAAAGGTTTAATAATGTCTCTTTTGATTTCTATAGCTACTTTTATTGCCATTTTAGTAACATGTGGTTGTTGTTGTGTGCCTTGTATCCGCTCATTGTGTGTTAGATTCATCAGTTCCACCATTGAAGGAAAAGCTGTCCCTCCGTACCAAATGCCCTTGTTGGCTTATGCATCGGAAGGAGAGGACAGCATGATGACTCAGCAGACAGGACGCAGTTTTAATATACTTTGGTCTCCCTCCACTGTCATAAGAGGTTGTTATGGTGGGCAGTTCCCGAAGGTTTAAAGTACTCTAAATCCCAGCTTCTGATGGATTTATATAATGTTGGGGGACAGACGCAGTAGAAAAGAATGACAGTGGTTATGTGTCGAATGCTTTGTGTGAATTGATCTTGAGGTGAGATCAAAAGGGGGATTAAAGTAACCTGTATATCCTATATAACCTGTTTCAATAATTATAACCTGTTTTAATAATTATAACTTTGTCTGTGTAAAATGTATACTTATGAAACTAGACCAAGTGTTCTTATTTTGTTTTGTTTGATGTGGTCAATTGTGTGTGCGTTGACTTAGGAATGTAGAGGATCCAGTCGCCCCCCCCGGGTTTTTAATGGGCCGGATAGGAGCATGGGGGGGTTGCAGGAGAAAGGTAATAAAACTGACACCATTGAGTCTATGCAGAGATTGTACTGAGAGAAAGATTGGGATGCGGAGTGGTACGGCCAGGTGCTGAGGATAAACGAAGATAAGGATTGGTACCTCACCCCCGTCGACCCAGAATTGTTTATTTTATGGCTGCCATAAAAGATGACCTGGGACTGATCGGCGGCGCAGGAGATCCAAATTCCCACACCTATGGCTGACTCACTCTGATTCGCTGTTTAGACCTCGTCAATGGCTGACTCACTCTGATTCGCCCAGGAGTGAGTCCACCAATGGATGAACACCTAGGGAGGAGCAACCGACACAACTCCTCCCACACCTCTCCGTTTGTGGGCATAAATATTATGAATTCTGTACACTCGGGGCCTCTGTTCTGTCTGACTGTCTGATACGTACATCGCACGGTAGTAAGAGCCAAGGCCCGAAGTACTTCGTTATATTGTACTGTTGTTTTTACCATTAAATCAGCTTATTGTTAAACCTCATATCTCTGCGTCTGAGCCCTTTTTATAGCAGACCACTCATCAAACGAACGGCGCGGAGCGGGCTCGAACCTTCAACCACTGAAGGGTGCATCAACCCAACACCCTTAACCCTGTAAGGCCCCCGGTTGTAATTTTACAACATTACTTAAAGCTATCCAAAAAAGTCAGTAAATGTTTTTGTTTTTTTAAAAGACTACATTTACATAGTCAAACGGTCCTTTTGTTCAGCCTCACAATGCTATTGGGTAGGAAATGTGTTTATAGGTCCTGCCCTCTGGCCATACACTCACACAACCAGGGGGCGCCGCCAGGGATTTTGGGCCCCATGAAAAGATATCACATTGGGCCCCACCACCTGGCACAGGCCACGCCAACCAAGCACAATTGCTGTAACCACACCTCCAGAACCCAACCGACTCATTTATGCTTTAAATAACTCTACCTGTACAGGCTTGCATCTATCTTGTAGTCCAATACTAACTGCATAATATTTACTGACAGTGAGCTGTAAAAATATAACACTGTGCAGACGTGGAACATTCTGCTGCAGTAGAATTCACTATTTGATATAAGACTAACATTCCATTCCGACAATAGATCTCAATAGTCATCTTTTATGGTGTAAATGCCTTTTTAATAATAACATTTTTGAATGGAACATTCTCAACATGAATGCATAAATCCAAATAAATATTACTTAAATATGTGGAAAAATACTGTGTTTGAAATGTATAATTGAAATTAGATGTTAGCTTTTTGTTATGATATATATATATATTTGTTTTCCAGTCTCCCTTCAGATATGTTAAGTGTCATTCAACACAATGTTGCTCACCTCCTTCAGTTGGGAGAAAAGCTGGTTCAGGTTCAGCATTATGGGGGGACAGGGCTGCTGAGCCTAAAGATGGATCTGTTGGACCTTGCACCAGGGGGAGGGACAACTGATTTAGTATGAATAGCTGCTAAAAATCTACCTGCATTTGTTAAATGTCAGCTAAAAGAGCAGTGAAATTAAAAACCTCTGCATTTTTCTTATAGATATTAACAGTACTTAATGTCAGCTTAGTAAAAAAACCAACATAAAAATTATTATTTACAATGGACTACGCTTAGCTAACAGACTAATTTCCACCCACTCATGGACCACACCCACCTTTTCTCTTGAAAAACTGGGTGACATACTGTCGCCCTTTAGTCCCTCTCATGTCTTGCTCTCCTTTCTTTTCTTTTTGAAAGCCTGACTTTGTTAGTCGTTGAGACATGGTACACAAATAAGTACTAGCATCCCTCCTCACATGCTCTCACTCTCTGCTAGAAAGTTCCGTTTGGAGGCGGAGGCGGGACCAAACCATTACATGTAAATAGAAGGGGGTGTACAGAGGCTTTGGATAATTAACTTTTGGAAGAAAATAAGTTAAATTAATTGTAGGTTTAGTGAGTACATTATCAATATAATGTTCTATTAATGTTAATTCTTGATGAATGATGAAAGGTTACTTAAACCTTTTTTTCTTAATGTTCTAAAATTGTTTGGGCCCCCGTGGTGAGGGTGTTTGGGGTGGCCAATAGGGTGGCCAGGATTCAGCTGGGGGTGGCCACGGCCACCCCCAGCCACCCCCCAGCTCCGCCACTGCCGCAGGGGCAACGTGAGTCGCCCGCCGGGCATGTTCTAAAAATAGCTCGCCAAGCAAATCCAAAATGTATAAAATACACTAAACAAAAAAGGAAATGTAATTATAAGAATCAACCCTATGCATTAACGAAACCTAAATCATAGCGAACTGTTGTGCACCGACAGAAATGTTAAGAGAGTTTCATTTTCATGTTTGTTTTGTCACTCATCATTTACCTGTCATTCCAGGCTTCCTGATTATCCACATCTTGTGTGTCTCCCATGCTCATCAGCACCAGCCCCGCCCCTGATTGTTTCCACCTGTGTCTTGTTGTCGTGTGTTTAAATTCCCCAGTCTCCCAGTCTCCATTGTCAGTTCGTCTTGTCTCATGCCTAGGTCAGATCTATGCTCTCCTTGATACCGAGATGTTTTTGTTCCTCACTACGTGAGCGATTTTCTTTTGTTCACTTTTTTGTCATCTCATCTAGAGATTTGATAGTGATTATTTCTGTTCATCTTTTGAAAATAAAGTATCTTAAATACTTTACCTCTGTCTCCTGGGTCGTTGCAATTGGGTCCTATATCCTGAGTATCTGAGTTCGTAACACGAACTATCTACTTACTACAACTCTATATCTATCTAACACCCCTCCTCCCCCCACCTCCACAATGAATATCGACCAATCACGTTCTTGCTTGATTTGCGGGACCAGCGTTGCAGTCGGGAAGAAAAGCAATGTGGCACCTCCCCGCTTCATAAGGAGTTTGACCATGATTTTCCTTCTGGCAGATTCTACACAACACATCAGCCCCATTGAACAGCCTAGTCATGCCAGCCTATACTGCAAATGAGGGGCAGAGCTTTACTCTGTGTGTTGCAACTTGCTTATATATTTATTGCACTTGACGCACACACACGCGTGGCTTAATTTCCACTGGGGACAGGGGGGACATGTCCCCCGCACTTTTCGAAATCCCGTTTGTGTCCCCCCACTTTACAAATATGTTTATTATTTTTTTTAACGCAAGCCGTCATCGCCACGGAGGAGCACACAGCCTCTGTAAATGAGCGAGGGAGAGAGAGTGAGCGAGAGAGCTAGGGAGGGAGGGAGAGAGAGAGAGAGACGGAGAGAGAGAGAGCTAGGGAGAGCACACCTTTATCTATTTAACATAGATAAAGTAAGAAATCATTCCAATGTGTACTATAGGACAGTAAAAAAAAAAAAAACAGTTTAAAAGGGGAGTGATTAGTAAAATATGCATTAATGAAAAGATAGAATGCTATAGGTCAGTGGTTCTCAACCTTTTTACACCAAGTACCACCTGAGAAAATAGTTGGCTCTCCAAGTACCACCATATGACCAATGTTAAAATACAGTCTATGCACAGTTCATGCAGGACTCGGAGGCAAATGTATTCATAATAACAGTACTATTTATTGTCAGCCACAGCTACATGTACAAAGGGCAGTCTCTCTCTCTCTCTCTCTCTCTCTCTCTCTCTCACTCATCACTCACTCACTCACACACCACAAGTGAGAACATAAAGAACAAAATAATAACTTATTCTCACACAACAAATGACAACTGTACATACATGTCATTTCCTGTACCAAAGTTTGAATGTAGGCCTCCTGCAACAACCTACATTGTAACAGAAAATGTCCTATTGGGAATTCAGTTCCACAATAATAATGAAAGCCTCCAGGGGCAGATGAGCCTAAGGGCTAATTGCTCATCTTCAGTCTGCTGATGTTTGCTATTGCCATTTCTGTGGTGGCAAAAAAAGATAATAATTAAGGACAAGTGTGTGCTTTTTCAACTTTTGACCTCGGTCACAGCCTTCTCTCCATTCTTTGCTCAATTGCCTTCTTCCTGAGTCACTTCTCATCACAGCGTTGTGGCTGTGCATATCACTTTTGCGTTGCTGGCGGAGCCTGCGCTTGTGCTCGGTTGATGACTGTCCTCCTCCTCATTCACTTGTTCACTTTAGCTGGTAATATTCTCCTCTGTACCTCTCTCACAACATCATTCAGCTTTCTTCTTTCTTTAGCTTGCTTGCAACGTTCGCTAATCGTTCGCGGGTAGTATGGTCGTCATTAGCAACGCCAGAAATAAAAAAATTGTTTCTAAATCTAAAAACAACAATAGGCTATTAGAACTTATTTAAACCACAGTTTCAATTATCTCAAGCTTATTTTCATTTGTTGTAGTATTTTGATAGTATGATTTATTTTTTAATTAATGTTATTCAATCAAGCCTCAAACTGATGGCACTTGTCCCTATACTCTGTTTTAAATTGAAGTTGTCTGAGGTCCTTACCACCAGCTGCTCTTGCAGTAATAAGTAGTGTACCTTTCTTACTGTCCCAAATGTGCACAATGAGTGACTGCTTTTCGTCTTTTTGTTTACTTAGTGTTTTCTGCATTTTTATATCTGTGTTATGTGTAAGAACCGTTGCTGCCTTCTTGGCCAGGTCAGCATTGTAAATGAGATTTTGTCTCAATGTTTTCATCTGGTTAAATAAAATGTAAAAAAAACAAAAAATTCCTTAAAAAATATTTTTTATATTTCAGATTCCTCCGCGTACCACTAGCGGGAGCTGGCGTACCACCAGTGGTACGCGTACCACAGGTTGAGAACCACTGCTATAGGTAACATAAGATAAGAATAAACAAATGATTTGTTATTGGTTGTGATCATATTCTAAAGATGTTTGGATTATTGAAAAGAATACAGCTCCCTTTCATATGAGTGTTGAGCTGTATCCATAAATTCATTTTGTGCTCAAAGTGCACCAGATTGATGCATTTCACTTCAACATTTAAAAAAAAATCTTCCATGCATGCCCCCGGACCCCCCTTGAGGAGGTGAGGTCCACCCCCAAATAAAGCAGGTTAAATTAATTAAATTGCAAACATTTTCTTTTAGTAAACACTGAAAACGGGTCCCACAGACCCAAACAGCACACAAAGGTTAAAGGTAAGCATATAATAATGTTAAAATGTGCTAAATATATACACTGCAAAAACAAAAAAAGAGGAGTAAAAGTAGCCCCCGACTTGTTTTATTTTTTGAAAGTAGCTCTCATCCTAAAAAAGGTTGGTGACCCCTGGTTTAGACTAAACAATGACTGTCACACTGGGGACTCTCATGGGACCTACCATGTGACTGCCTGGAAGCTGCAGTTAACCCAAAACGACACACAGAGTTGGGAAGTAACAAAGTACATTTACTCAAGTACTAAAGCCCTATAACGCCAAGTGTATCATATTTGATACATGAGTTTCTGAGACCTCTACGACGTCATCCAAATGACAAGTACGTTCCTAAAATACCTGTTGTATGCAATGTGATACATGTCTTCTGCCCTCTGGTGGATTATCCGGGCACTGTAGGCTGTAGAGCGCTTTTAATGACCAAATCCAAAATGGCTACCGTCATGTTACGGTTCAGACGCTTTTGGAAGCGACATCTTTGCCAATATTGAATAAATTACGGTAAAAATTACTTTTATATTTGTTAGCAGATTTAGACTTATACCTTTTGTCTCTCTGCAGCAGAAAGGTGACTATTCTCAGCAGTTCAAGTTTAGCCATTCACAGAGGCGCGGGAAGGTATTTTGAGTGGGGGTGCTGAGGTGCTGTCCGATGTGCTAATTACGCACCGGACAGCACGGCGGGGGGGTGGCAAAACCACACACACACACAGTGGCATATCAATGGACTCCAGTGAACACTATTACGGGCACTATAGAGCACGCACAAGAGCGCGAGCACACACACCACACTACAAAGATGTAAAATATTATTTTACCAACAATGTGGAATTTATTGCAGCAATAACCATAAAATAATAATTCAAATACCACAAACATGATATTGACCAATACAGATTATGCACGGCGGCAGCAGCAATATCCAATAATAATTCAAATACCACAAACATGATATTGACCAATACAGATTATGCACGGCGGCAGCAGCAATAACCTTAAAATAATAATCCAAATACCACAAACATGATATTGACCAATACAGATTATGCACGGCGGCAGCAGCAATAACCATAAAATAATAATTCAAATACCACAAACATCATATTGACCAATACAGATTATGCACGGCGGCAGCAGCAATAACCATAAAATAATAATTTGAATACCACAAACATGATATTGACCAATACAGATTATGCACGGCGGCAGCAAATAACCAAAAATGATTAATAATTACCTATTTGAAGACCCCAAATGTGGACTTCCGTTCAGGGGTGTTGTCGATGAATCTTTTCATCAGTGGCTGGATGTCCATCCGATCAAGAATGTCACTGTGTACATGCATTAAGGCCAGGTGTGTCAGTCGTCTCTGTGTCATGTTGCTCCGAAGCCAGGTTTTGAGGCGGCGAAGGCTGGAGAAGGAACGCTCAGAGGAAGCAGCAGAGACAGGTAGACATAGACAAAGTTCGATCAACTTTTCCACTTCTGTCAGGAGTTCCCTGGTTTGAGGATGCAGTGCTCCGATGAATCCTGCAACATCTTGAGCTGTCTTGAGTCCTTTTGTCTTGGAGAGGTTACCCAGCAATGTGAGCTGCATATGTAGACGAGATTTATTGAACTGATCGGGCACCTGTGCAGCAGTGATCTCTCTCATGCCTGAGTATTCTCCGTTTGCGGCATTGATGACAGTTTGCTCTCTCAGGGCAGCGACTTGTAGGCCTTCTTGGTCGAATCGGCGATCCAGCTCGGTTGTCACAAGATCCAAGGCCTCATAGAACTCACGCCGCCACTGCTGCTCTCCTACATCAGTCACGATGGCCTCTGTCTCCTCCTTATCTCTTAATCGGGCAGGGGTTCTTGTGGTTCGTGGAGGAAGGGGCATTTTCAGGTTGTTTCTTTCTGCACAAGCAGTCACTTTGGCAGTCATCTCCTGGATAAATCCATCTTCTCTCAGTCCATGCATGTGTTGTCGTAGCGCACTCACACACTCCAGTGCCCCCTTCGCACTTGCCTTCTCACTTTGGAGAGCTCTGGCTACGGTCTCGCATGGTCCAAAAAGAGCCTCACAGCACAAAAGGCCAAAGTATGTTTTGGCTTTTGTGGCTTGTTTGTATAGACCAGATACTTTTGCCCGAGTATCTCCCCTGACTGTCTTGTCTTGCTCAAGCATCTTCAGTGTCTGCAAAAGGGCTGTATATGAGGAGACAACCCGTGAAATCGCCCTTGTGCGTACGGCCCACCGAGTTGGGCATAATGACAGCAAGTTGCAAACCGCCTCATCATCACCAAACATGGACTGGAACAGCATCTTGCGCTTTGATGACTCCCCGACCACCACTGAGACACTCCGTACAAAGTTTAATGTGTCTGCAACAACACGAACTTCCCTCGCCACTTCTTGTAATACCAGATCAAGTGCATGGTTACTACAGTGCACGTATAGTGCAGATGGACACTGCTCTTTCAGTGCACACCCGAAATGCGGCCCGACATATTCGCAGCACCATCGAAGCAAAATCCCCTGAGACGCTCCAGTGGCAAATGCAAGCGCAGAAAAACATCCTTTATGCAAGAAAAAAGTGTTTCTCAAGTTGAATCAGGTGAACTGTAAAATCCAAGGAAAGCATTCACTGCCTCAAGTTTTGAATCCACGTATTGCAAAGTAATGGAAAATTGCTCTGATGTACTTATATCAGTGGTTGCATCTGCAGTAAGACCATAGAAAGAATGCTCTCTCGCTTCGGACACGATTTCTCTTTGAACAGCATGGGCGAATATCTCCAGTATTTCATTTTGTACCGTGTCGGACATCCAGTTGTCTCTTCACTGCAGCCACTCCCGGCATGTTGGCAATGTAAATGTCCGCTCCATCATGAGTTTCCATAGCACCTGTTGGGTTTAAGCACCCTTCAGTTGTTGAAGGTTCGAGCCCGCTCCGCGCTGTTCGTTTGATGAGTGGTCTGCTGTAAAAAGGAACGGCTCAGACAGAGATATGAGATTAAACAATAAGCTGATTTAATGGTAGAAACAACAGTACAATATAACGAAGTACTTATATAACGAAGTACTTCGGGCCTCAGCTCTTCCACCGTGCGATGTACGTATCAGACAGTCAGACAGAACAGAGGCCGCGAGTGTACAGAATTCACAATATTTATCCCCACAAACGGAGAGGAGTTGTGTGGGAGGAGTTGTGTCGGTTGCTCCTCCCTAGGTGTTCATCCATTGGTGGACTCACTCCTGGGCGAGCCCTAGGCAGCGAATCAGAGTGAGTCAGCCATTGACGAGGTCTAAACAGCGAATCAGAGTGAGTCAGCCATAAGTGTGGGAACTTTCGATCTCCTGCGCCGCCGATCAGTCCCAGGTCATCTTTTATGGCAGCCATAAAATAAACAATTCTGGGTCGCACGGGGGTGAGGTACCAATCCTTATCTTCGTTTATCCTCAGCACCTGGCCGTACCACTCCGCATCCCAATCTTTCTCTCAGAACAATCTCTGCATAGACTCAATGGTGTCAGTTTTATTACCTTTCTCCTACAACCCCCCCATGCTCCTATCCGGGCCATTAAAACCCGGGGGGGCGACTGGATCCTCTACATTCCTAAGTCAACGCACACACAATTGACCACAGCAAACAAAGGAAAATAAGAACACTTGGTCTAGTTTCATAAGTATACATTTTACACAGACAAAGTTATAATATTAAAACAGGTTATAATTATTGGAACAGGTTATATAGAAACAGGTTACTTTAATCCCCCTTTTGATCTCACCTCCAGAGATCAATTCACACATAGCATTCAAAACATAACCACTGTCATTCTTTTCTACTGCGTCTGTCCCACAATGAGCGGATACAAGGCACACAACAACAACCACATGTTACTAAAATGGCAATACAAGTAGCTATTGAAATCAAAAGAGACATTATTAAACCTTTCCATTGACCAAACATGTTTGTAAACCATTCCTCCAAGGGGTTGTGTATCCCTGATTGTTCATGCATAGTTATGGATAGTGTGCGAAAGCCTTCTAAAGCCTTTGTGACGGAACCGTCCGGAGCCGTATTGTTTGGAATGAAAGTACAACACATATCACCAAACATTGAACACACACCTCCTTTCTCAGCTAACAGCATGTCAAGGGCCATTCTATTCTGTTTCAGCCATAAGGGAAGTCGGCCCCAGCTGTTCAGCGAGTCCTTCTACAGGTCCCTAGTGAGATTAGCTAAACGGAGCACATTGTAAT
Organism: Dissostichus eleginoides; assembly: GCA_031216635.1. NCBI lineage: Eukaryota > Metazoa > Chordata > Actinopteri > Perciformes > Nototheniidae > Dissostichus > Dissostichus eleginoides. The sequence goes on along the minus strand of CM062273.1, from coordinate 33,788,204 downwards.
GTACATAGTTGATCCTGTCTACATTATTCCATCACTACCTGCTTGGAAAGTGAAGGTTTGTTTAGGAGACATTTTGGTAACAACTACCTCATGTTTGGCCCGTTTGACCCTAGTTACGGACTCCTCTGGCGGGGGAATGGAGTCTGGGTGGTCAATGGAATCATTAAAACAAAAATAAAGGCAAGGGTGAACACACATTATTTCTGTTATTAATAATAGGAGATTTACTAGGACACAAGGAATTAACACCCAATCAAATAATAAGGCAATTCGCTAATGGGCCATATAACTAAGAATGGTGTTCAAGATACAAACAGTGTCCCAAGTAAAACCACGATTCCCACTAGCAGAGTACACCAACAAACAATAAGGAAGTGTAATCCACAGTCTGTCATTGTTGAGTACCTTTAATCAGTGGTCCGTGTTATTGTAATTAGGTTGAACACAATGCTAAAATCTCCTAAGGAGATTTTTTAAAACTAGGGTGTAAAATAGTACCCTGTAATGGTAAATACTGTGCTCCCAGAACCTGTTAAATAAGGTCTGGTGAGTGGGGAGACTTTCACTGCCCTTTAACTATAGGGCTAACCTCTCGTTATATATAACCTACTACTCTTATTAGAAAGAGGCCCTATAGGTGGGCATAAAAATGCTGCTACTTATTGGAAAGTGCCCCTAAAGGTGGGAGTAAAAAAGTCGGGTCCTATATGGAGTCGTGTGTTTCAGAGTAGACTCGTGTCCGCCTCCTCGCCGGCCGTAATCTCCTTTCCAAGATCGCCTGTTGTTACCTCTGTGTCTTTGTCCTTGTCATCTGTTGTATGGGTCGTTGCTTCTGCTGGGCTGTCGTCGTCAGATGTGTCGTCTCTCGTCCTGCTGCAGCGATGTCAGTTCTGATGTCGTCTAACGTTGCTGGAGGTTTTCCAACGGCGCACTGGCTCCAATGATACCACGTTTCCCCCTTTCCTTCGAGGCGAACTGCATGTGATGTCCTCTGAGTCACTCTGTGCGGGCCGGTGAACCTTGGGTTGAGCCACTTCGGACGGATGACCTTCAGCCAGATGAATTCTGCGGTGTTAGCCTCGTGCTTCTCCGGTCCCCCTTTGGCGTCAGCCACCTGGGTGGAGAAATCTCATACCAAGCCCTTAAGTTGCTGGTAGTATGGTTTGCTATCCATCTCTTCTACTTCTTTCCCTACTGCTAATGCTCCAGGACCCGGAAACTGATGGCCGTGGGTCAGCTCAAATGGGGAGAAACCTGTCCCTCAGTTAATGTGTTCATAAACAAAGTCCGACACCGGCTATATCAACCTGTTTCAGAGGAAGGTGGAGTCCCCTGTGCCGTCTTGACTTGCCGTGTCTTCTCTGTCAGAGGCAGAGGTTTCATCCTTTTTTTTTTTTTAGTCCTAAAAAATTTGACGCGTTTTGCAACAAAGTCAAGTATTTCTTCATCTGTAGGTGTATGTGTTGATACAGGTGTTCCTTTAATGTCATGAGGGGAACTGGGTGAGGGGGGGTTAGAGGTGGAGGGAAGCGATAGGGAGGGGGTCGGGTCTTAAAGGGGTTGTATAAATCTGGATAGAGGAGGGGACCGCCCTCTGGGATGTCTGGGAGGGGCCCACCATATGGCTTCTCCTTCCTGACTGGCTCTATCACTTCTGTGGGAGGGGCTGGTGCAGGACTGGGTGGGGCTGCTATGGCGGGCAGATTTTTGGCGGGAGTTTTGCTCAGAGAGCAGGTTACTGCCACTCCATTCATAACTAAGGCTGCGTTATGGCCTATTCTCCTTAGCTTGTCAACTAGCTCCCTTTCTTTGTTAAGTTTAGAAGCCCTGATAAAACCTGCCTTCTGCTTGTTGAGAGTTTCTAATTTCTGAACCAACTGTCGCTCGTATGTATTGAGTGCTGTGGCTAGGAGACTTATTGCCTCGTCACCCTCTACTCTATTCTCTGCGATCATCTGATCGTGTAAGAAACGGAGATCGCTGCTCGCCTTTTTATGATCTCCGGGCTTAAGTCCGCTAAGTATCAATCTCTCTGCTTGTCCCCACTGTTCCCTTAAACTCCCCGGAACAGGGACTCCTAATTCTCTCTCTTCACGTTCAAATTCTCCTTCCATTTTGACTTCGTTCGTATCTGCTTCTCCTAAAGGTTTTAGTTTTTTATAAAAAACCAGATATCTCTGCGTACTATAATTTACTAATTATTGTAGTTTTATTCCCACAGGTATACAGTCTGATAGTTTTCGGTGCGAGGTGTATTTCAACCCGTTGCGGAGACTCACAAGAGCGCTTCTCCTAAAGGTTTTAGTTTTTATAAAAAACACCAGATATCCTGCGTACTATAATTTACTAATTATTGTAGTTTTATTCCCACAGGTATACAGTCTGATAGTTTTCGGTGCGAGGTGTATTATAGGCGGCGCGTAAGGCTCAGGTTTGGGAAGGCTAAATAACTTGTTTTACCTGACGCTGCCTGCCTCCGGCGTCTATAGAAAGAGATCAACTCAGTGAAAGCTGCGCCTGATCAGAGCTCAGCGTGCGGAGTTTAAATCTATCAAGTCATATTACAGGATAAAGGAAATACAGTTTAAACTGCCGTATGAAGAGAAGACGCCGACGTGTCGCACTTATCATTCATATCACATCATCGATCATATAATATCATAATATCATATATTTCCTTGTCTAAGTCAGCTTCTCGAGCCGTATCTGACCGTGCAACACTTACATTGTCACATACTGTATGCAGAAGTATTATTTTAAGCAACACATTAGGTTGACGAAACACTCAACTCAAATGTAATTAAAGTCAGATCCACTCGTGTCTTAGATGGGCAACAGTGATAACATAAAACTGTTGTACGCTTTCAAACACTCGGTAGTTATTTATTTTTTTAACCAGTTGCTCTATATTCACCTTGCAGGTGCAACTATGTGGCTTGTATCCTTTATTATATGTTTAAGTCATGGATGTTTAAAGTTCATATTTGTCTAATATTATTTACTTTTCATTAATGAAGTATGACGCTGCGCTGTTAGTACACTTGTCCCTTTCACGTGAACGCGCTCTCAGCTGGAGAGAGAAACCCTGGCTCGATTTACCGAGTTGATAACCAGCGTCGTAGGACCGCTTAGCCGTTACGTTAAGCCCGCGCTGATTGGTCCAAATTGACCAATCCACGGACTTCCTCACACACACACACACTCAGTGCAGGCAGCTCTGCTGATTTCTCCTCCCTGGCTGCAGGCTGATAACAGCCAGTTGGCATCAAGGCGAAATTCTCTCTGCAGACCCATTCTCACAGCGCCTATCAACCTTTTTCTTACTCAATCTCGTTACACAGTTAATCACACTCAAAATAAATATACCTAACGTAACCCCAGATCCGTCTAAGGATTGCCTGTGTACATTAGTCGATGAGCCCCAACCCCAGAATTCGTCTAAGAATTACTGTGTGTGTCACCTTATTTCTCAGAGTATTTCAGCTGGACTTCCTTTAAATTTTAAAACCACTGAAATCTCGACGACGATTGCAGCTGGACTTCCTTTAAATTTATAACCACTGCAATCTCGTTACACAGTTAATCACACTCAAAATAAATAACCTAATGTAACCCCAGATCCGTCTAAGGATTGCCTGTGTACATTAGTCGATGAGCCCCAACCCCAGAATTCGTCTAAGAATTACTGTGTGTGTCACCTTATTTCTCAGAGTATTTCAGCTGGACTTCCTTTAAATTTTAAAACCACTGAAATCTCGACGACGATTGCAGCTGGACTTCCTTTAAATTTTATAACCACTGCAATCTCGTTACACAGTTAATATATTCCCCGTACAGTCTAGTTGACTTTTATAGTGCGATGTATATTTCAACAGATGGAGAGACTTCCAGAAGCGCTTCTACACCCCCTTTCGGCGATGTGGCTTTTGGCAAGGAGTCGAAACCCAGTCTACAGAATCTCTTTATCGTCACGTTTAGTCTTCTAGATTAACCCCACAGCAAGAGTTTGCGAGATCCGGTCATTTCAAATTGATTTTGAAAGTTGCGTTTCTCCTCTTGAAATACCCCACATATAACACAACTGCAGCTCCTCTTTGAGACTGGAAAGTGTTATTCTGTAGTACTGTTCTTTCTACCGTAAGACTAAAACACTGAAAATGCCGCTGACAACTCTAAAATTTTGTAGTATAGCCAATCACAGATTTTGATAATAACAGGTATCTGCTCACCTTTCTGTTGTGGGGCCCTGGTTTAGTTGTCAGAGGTATTCGAGGTGTCATCCCTGGACCGTTCGTCCGCTGGCTGCCGGTGTGCCTTCTATGAGACCCTACTCATCACGTCGGTCGGTCACCAAATTGTTGGGTTTAAGCACCCTTCAGTTGTTGAAGGTTCGAGCCCGCTCCGCGCTGTTCGTTTGATGAGTGGTCTGCTGTAAAAAGGAACGGCTCAGACAGAGATATGAGATTAAACAATAAGCTGATTTAATGGTAGAAACAACAGTACAATATAACGAAGTACTTATATAACGAAGTACTTCGGGCCTCAGCTCTTCCACCGTGCGATGTACGTATCAGACAGTCAGACAGAACAGAGGCCGCGAGTGTACAGAATTCACAATATTTACCCACAAACGGAGAGGAGTTGTGTGGGAGGAGTTGTGTCGGTTGCTCCTCCCTAGGTGTTCATCCATTGGTGGACTCACTCCTGGGCGAGCCCTAGGCAGTGAATCAGAGTGAGTCAGCCATTGACGAGGTCTAAACAGCGAATCAGAGTGAGTCAGCCATAGTGTGGGAACTTTGGATCTCCTGCGCCGCCGATCAGTCCCAGGTCATCTTTTATGGCAGCCATAAAATAAACAATTCTGGGTCGCACGGGGGTGAGGTACCAATCCTTATCTTCGTTTATCCTCAGCACCTGGCCGTACCACTCTGCATCCCAATCTTTCTCTCAGAACAATCTCTGCATAGACTCAATGGTGTCAGTTTTATTACCTTTCTCCTACAACCCCCCCATGCTCCTATCCGGGCCATTAAAACCCCGGGGGGGCCGACTGGATCCTCTACATTCCTAAGTCAACGCACACACAATTGACCACAGCAAACAAAGGAAAATAAGAACACTTGGTCTAGTTTCATAAGTATACATTTTACACAGACAAAGTTATAATTATTAAAACAGGTTATAATTATTGGAACAGGTTATATATTTGAAACAGGTTACTTTACACCCCATCTCGATTGTTATGGCCTCTTAATGATAGTCCTAAGCTGCCGATGAATCTTACTGATCTGAATATTAGCTCTAGGACTGTTCTGGCCGTTGTTTGCTCTTTCTCAACAATCTCCGACAGTAGAGCATTAATGGGAGTGTTGAGCAGCGAAGCAAGCATTCTCTCCGATTCTGAGTGAATGTCAGACAACTCGTGCTGGCTAAACTTTGTGGTTGCTTACGGCAGTTACAAAGCCTCCTACTGTAAATGAACTTGTCTTTCTGTCATTATGTCTTAAGCCCTTCTCTATGGCTTTGCAGCAGGTGAAGCAAAGAACGGTGTCTTTCTCCGTGACATAATGCACCCATTTCCACCGGGTAAACCAGCTTTTCTGAAATGACCGCTCGAAGGTCTCTGTCCCAATTTTCCTGGCAGGAAAACTTATGTCTGGTCGACACGGCTCATCAAACCCCAAAACGTTAGGTGTCGGGTCTAGCTTGTCAACTGCATCACCTGGTGTGTGGCCATGGCTAGCGTTAGCCACAGCTGAACTGCTAGCTCCAGTTTCCTCGTGCTGCTGCTAGGAGGGTGCTCGTTGGTGGTTGTTGTGGTGGTAGACAAATGTTTCTGCCCCCTGCATCTTCTAATTCATATATTTTTAGCAGATTTAGCGTTTTTAGAGAAAAAATTCCGATATTCGTTTTTGCGCCATGTCAGTTACTTGGTGCGTCACTTAAAAGTAGCCGACTAACAACAAACTTTTTTTCCACAACTTTTTTATTTTTCTTCCCTGAAGCAAAATAATGTATTATATTTTTAAATTATCATTTGAATAATATATATAATATAAAATATAATCTCAGGCACAATGAAATGAAATAAATAATATAAAATTAAAATAAAATACATTTGCAGGCAAGGGTGCTCCGCTCCTCCTGCCTGCCGCTAGGGGGTGCTGCAGCGCCCTCAGCACCCCCCTTCCCGCGCCCCTGGCCATTCATCACGGCGTTATTTATTAGATGCTCACAGGTCAAGAGACTTACGGACAGAGAGAGAAGGGGCGTGACTCCAAAGGTCTTATACCCCAGGTAGTGACATCACCATCATGTGCTACAGCTAACCAACGAACACAGTAGTAGTCGCAGCTACTTACACAAACAATATGGTACACAGTATTACATGGAGTCATACAATATGCATGCCTGTATGTTATACCTCAACACTCCCACTTATGAATTATGTGCTTACTGTTTACCTGTTCATATTAATCACAAAGCAAAAACATGGTACAAATGATTTAATGTGGGCTTCTTCAACATTTTACACACTCAAATGTGGACTTTTCTACACATTTTACACACCAAACATGATCCCTTCAAATTTCCTCGCTTCAGTTTGGATACAGCATGGTCATCACATCTGCAACCATTTCATCTGTAGGACAATAACCAGTGACATCTTTCCCTGCTTATGGTGGACCTTATGAAGTACTTAATATCCACGTGTTTACACCTTTGTCTACACACAGGATTTTTAGCAAGGGCTATTGTCCCCTGATGTCCTTGTTTTACAACTGTTTTCTTATACACGTATGTATCTATCCCTTCCAGTAGTTGCTCCAAGTAAATACACTCCTGTATAGTTAGAGCTAGAGCCATATACTCAGCTTCACATGTGGAAAGCGCTACTGTAGGCTGTTTCTTGGTTTTCCAAGAGACTAGTGAGCTGTCCTTACTCATGCTCACACAATACCCTGTCATACTGCGTCTATCGGTCTTGTCTGCAGCCCAATCAGCGTCACTATACGCCGTAGGCCTAGTTTCTCGTTGCTTTCTGAAACAAAGCTGTTTTTCTGCAGTACCCCTGAGATAACGCAAAACGTGTTTTACTGTAACCCAATGTTCATCTGTCGGTTCAGCAAAATATTGCTTACCACGAAACATAGGTCTGGACGTGTACAGGTAGTCAAATAAATAAGACTGCCAACTAGGGCTGCCCCCCGATTAGTTGACCAAAGGTTAGTCGGCCAAAGAGTCTTTGGTCGGTCAAGTTTTAATTGGTCGTTGGTCGCCGAAAAAAAAATGCGTCATTTATGACGCATACACAACGGTGTCGTATCTGGCTGAGAGTTTATCTCCAGCAGAAGAAGCTACTGCTCAGAGAGAGGACAGCAGCGGCGCAGAGGAAAGTGAGCCCGCACCAAAGAGGCAAAGGGAAAAGCAGCAGGACATATCAATGCTGATGGCCTTTGATGAAGATCAACAGACGGAAGATGAGAAAAATGAGATGAAGACATCTTGGAGGACCGAACCAGGTTGACAAGGGACCACTGATTGGTGAAAATAAATGAGGAACGCTATCCCAAGCTTGCCAGAGCAGCTAAGCGCATCCACTCCATCCCTTCCACATCCACGCCATCGGAGCCCATATTTTCAAAAGCCGGCTTCATTGTGAGCAAGACACGGAGCTCACTTCTCCCGAACAACACAGACAAACTCGTGTTCTTGTCTCATAATATGAGAAGACTAAGATCGGAGGGAAACCCTGAAAGTCAGGTAGCAGGTAGTGACCTAGCCTAATATAACACCATAGTTTTGTAGTTTATATAGTTTAAGTTCTTCGTTCGTTCAACTGATGTTGAAGTGTTTAAGTTAAGTTTTGCGGTATATTTATAATTTTTGTTTGCATTCCGACCTCAGGAAAAAACTGAAAGTTTTATTTTCATGTTGAGAATACTTCTCCGTAGGTCTGTTTACTTGTGCACTGATATAATAGTAAGTTGGCTTAAGCCTATATTTATTTATTCGTTTGTTTATATAATTTATATTTATTTTACATTTTTAAAAGAAACGAAAAATATAGTTTCAATTTAGTTTTTTAACAGAAGACTGTTTTTGTTTGTTTTATAAAGTTATTGTGTTGGTTTTAAAAGTTCATAAGTTGTGTGATGTTGATGTTATATGGTGTGTTGTGTTGAAATAAATTAACAAAATGTTAAGACAGTCTCCTTGTTGATTTTTCCAACACATTCAGAATCATAATTTAATTACTTGCCGGTTTCGCAAAAAGGCGGTTTGTTTCATGCGTGCGCTTTCATTCGACCAGTGGTCGACCAGGAAAATCTTTGGTCGGGGGCAGCCCTACTGCCAACAGCCTCTCTGTATTTCTTCACATCCACCATTTTAGGTGCATCTTCAGTGTAGTCTAACTTTTGGTCACAAGGTGTCTCTCTTACCCTACACTCCTGCATGTCAAAACGTTACAATATCTTTTCCATATACCTCTTTTGTGACACTTTCACACAGCCATCAGACTGACTGAAATCCATGCCCAGAAAATGATTTAATCTCCCTTCCTTCATTTTAAATTTTGTGGAAAGCATGTTCTTCACTTTCACTAAAATCTTGGTGTTGCTGGCTGCGATGATAAGATCATCGACCCAGATAGCAATTCTTACTTTCCCCTCTTTAGACTCCTTGGAGTACACGCAGTGGTCTGCCGGGTTCTGTGTGAAATTGTCATCTGTTAAGCATTCATGCAACATCGTATTCCAATTTCGCCCTGACTGCTTCAGGCCATAAATTGACTTCTCTAGCTTACACACTAGCTTTCCTCCCTCCTTTACATAACCCTCAGGTTGTTCCATGTAAATGTCGTGATCGATGGGTGCATGCAGGAAGGCCGTCTTTACATCCATCTGGTGTAAAACCAAATCTTCTTGGGCTGCCTTCTGCATTAATACACGTACACTTGTCAGGTTGGCTGTTGGTGAGAACGTCTCCCCATAATCTATCCCCGCCCTCTGACTGTATCCTTTCGCTACGAACCTAGCTTTGTACTTGTCGTGTCCGTCAACGTCTCTCTTAACTGAATAGACCCATTTACCTCCCACTGTTTTCCTGCCCTCAGGCAATTTTGTCAGGGTAAAAGTCTGATTGTCTTCTAGAGACTTAATTTCCTCATCCATCGCTTTTCCCCAGTTTTCTGACTCAGTCGATGTCATGGCCTCTTTAAAGGTCAAAGGTACACCGCAAACTGCTCTGTAACAATAATCTACACTAGTGAGTGTTTTATCATCTTCATCACTATCTGCCTGAGTATAATCTTTCAAGTACTCTGGGGGTTTGCGGTCCCTATTGGGATATCTCCCACTGTCTGAGGCATGTGACGCCACCCTAGGGTGCTGTTCGCCATCATCCTCTGGTGCTGACTGTGGACCGTTAGTCTGTACATCTGTGCTCAGTACACCAGGCTGTGGGGCCTTTACTCCCTCTTCACAGTCTTCCTCGAATCCTGTTCTAGCCTCTGTGTCTGAGTCTCGCTATCACAAGTTTGCTGGTGATAAACGTTACTAGTCTGTGCTTCTGCACCTTCTCTTTGTCGGGGTAGTAAACTAGATATGCGGGGCTTCCCTTGTCGTGCCCTACAAAACGTCCTTTCTCACACCTAGTATCTAATTTTCCCCTGTCCTGCTGGTACGCATAACACACTGCTCCAAACTTATGCATCTTAGCTAAGTTACACTTTTTCCCTGTCAGTGCTGAATATGGCGTAGTGCCCGTGTGCTTATTAAAACACCGGTTTCTGGTATGGGCTGCTTCCTGAATGGCATAGTGCCAAAGGTTTTTAGGTAGATCACTGTCAATAAACATACACCTGGCCATTTCAAAAAGAGTGCGCCCTTCTCTTTCAGCTGTCCCGTTTTGATGTGGGGAATAAGGACAAGACGTCTCATGTCTGATCTTGTTCTTTCTCAATAGTGTCTGAAACCCCTTACTAGTGAACTCAGTCCCGTTATCTGATCAAATGCATTTCACAGTCCCATAGGGAGCTACGTCTGCCAGATACTTCTCAGTGGCTTGAACTGCGTCACTCTTCGCTTTCAGGAATAAACAAAACTGCCCCTGTACACACATCTGTAAATGACTGCATATACCTGAAGCCATTTATGGACTCGTTGTTAACTGGACCAGCTAGATCAGTGTTCACCAACTCAAGTGGTGTCTTTGCTTTATCGGTCGGATCTCTGTTTCTCGTTTGGGTAAACTTTCCCTCTATGCATACTGTACAATCTTTATCAGGCTTACGCTTTGTACCCTTAATATGCATACCTACAGTTCATCCTGCAGCTTTAAAACATCCTCATAATTACAGTGACCCATAATCTCATGCCACGTTGAATATCATGGCTGACATGACACTTATCTTCAACATCACACTCTGTTTGCAAATAGTACATTTTTTACATACATAAATGTCAAACCTGGTACCATCCGGTAACATCAGAACATCTTTACCTTCGTCGAAGACCACCTTGGCGCCGTTAGCTGTAGCAGACTTCACGGAAAAGAGTTCTTGGGGGTACGATGGGATGTATAGTGCGTTCTTCAGAGTCACTTTACACCGTCTTCCCTCGCTGTCTATCAGACACATCTCCGCTTCTCCTCTGCCGTGCGCCACCCCGAAGGTACACCTCCCGTCTGCCAATTCCATGCTGTGTCTCTCCGGCTTGAAGGTGCTGTCAAAAATCTTGAATTTGTTCTTATCGTTGATGATGTGGGACGACACTCCTGTGTCCACGATCAATCCTTTTCTGTGGGTCTGTAGTTGTTGTCTCTGTAGGCTGGTCTCTTCAGCTTGCACTTTGAGGGTGTAGTCATCTCCTCCCGCAGCTTCTCCGGTACCACCTGGCATGCTCGCGCACCGAGCGGCATCACTGCGGTTCTTATTTGTGCACGCTTTGTCTGTGTGCCCTTTGCTTTTACAAAAGCTACACCAGACTTTCTTTCTGCAGTCATCTTTTCGATGGCCTTTCTCTCCGCATCGCCAACACGTGCCAACGCGTTCTTCGACGCCATCAGGGATGAATCGTTTGGCGGGCTTTCTCTTTGTCGCTGCTTGGACCCTCAGCACCCTCTCGCTCGTCTCGTCTGAGGCTGGGGCTGAATCTTCTGAGGCCTTGAAGTTCCTCAACTTCGCCTTGAACTGTCCCAACGTTACTTCAGTGTCACCGTGTGTCACCATTAGTGTGAACGGCTTGTATTTTTCGGGTAATCCCCGCATAACCATCGCCATCATTAGTCCCTCACTCGGTGCTTCTCCCGCGCTCCTGAGTGCCGTAATGATCTGCTCAGCTCGGATAATGTATTCTGTAACCGTCTCATTATCAGCTTTCTTCAGCGCAGTCATGGTTATGTACAAGGTGACAATCCGGGGTCTGCCTTTTCCAATGTAGTGCTCCCGTAATACTCTGAGACTTTCTCGGCCCTTGTCCTTCGTGTCTCTGAATATCAGTCCTAAACTGGTATTGTCGAGTAGCGGCGCTAACTCACAATAGGCGTCTCCATTGAGCTTGTCGTCTTGAGCCCTCAATGCCGCGGTCAGCTCTCCAGTGGGTGCTCTCCTTCAATCCCACTCCGTGCATGCAACACAGCATCCTCTCTTCCCAGAGCTCATACTCTTCTGCTTTCCCGTCGAACGTGGGCCACTTGCTCTTCCTCGTGGTTCTATTCGCCATGGCTTTTGCGTTTGTAGCTTCAGTAGCTTAGCTTAGGTCCTTGTTAGCGTAGCTTTAGCTTCCCTCGGTTCTCCCGATGCTAAACTAGCTCAACACGTGGCTAACTAGCTACTCCTATGCTAACCGTGCTAACAGGCAATCTTCTCGCCTCGTTATCGCACGTGCGCTTCGAACTGTAGAATAATTCATCGTATCTGGGCCCATAACCTGTTAGCAGATTTAGACTTATACCTTTTGTCTCTCTGCAGCAGAAAGGTGACTATTCTCAGCAGTTGAAGTTTAGCCATTCATCATGGCGTTATTTATTAGATGCACACAGGTCAAGAGACTTAAGGACAGAGAGAGAAGGGGCGTGACTCCAACGGTCTTATACCCCAGGTAGTGACATCACCATCATGTGCTACAGCCATCCAATGAACACAGTAGTAGTCGCAGCTACTTACACAAACAATATGGTACACAGTATTACATGGAGTCATACAATATACATGCCTGTATGTTATACCTCAACAATATTGTTACTGATATTTCACTATGAATATTTACTGTATTGAAGCAACTTATAATCAGTTTTTATTTGGTAGCTTATTTCATAGAAAATCGTGTTGAAAATGTATGTATCAAATAGTATACAGCAGGTATTTGAGTACATTTCTCCAGAAAATAATCAGTGTCATTGTAGTACATTTCATGATGCAATCTGCGTTATGCTTACCACAGTGCCAAAAACACTGTTTAGATTATTTAATTAAACTAATTAAAGATTAAAATGTAATATATTAAAAGTCAAAATTGAGATATTTACGTGTTTTTTTTGTAACCCTGTCATTCTGTAACCCGGTGAGTCAAATGTTGCAATGACTCACTTGCTAATATTGCCACAACTTATTGATTTTTTATTAAAACAATTGTTATGACCTGGCTCAAAAGGCCACAACAAAGAGGAGACACACCATGTCAACGGTTAACAAAATATGTTATTTACACAAACAATTCAAATCAACCAAATTAATAAAGTGCAAAGTAAGTAAAGTATGAGGTGTGGACGTCAGTGGTATCAGTAGTGTAAGTGCAGGGTGAGGGTTGCATGGACATGTATGTGTGAGGGTGTTGAGGTGCACAAAGTAAAACAACTGAAACAACCAATAACATACCCAACCGAACCGGGTGCCTGTATGAGAAAGCAGAGCGGGGAGACAGAGAGGAGCAGAGGCTTTAAATAGCTGCAGGGCACCAGACTCAGGTTCCCTGAGTTACTGCAATCAAGGCGGCTGGATCCAGCACAGCCACACCCTCTCAAGATGAACCCACAGGGGCATCACACAATTCCTTGGCTATCATAATCTATGTTATATTGACCAAGTCAGAGAGTACAACATAATTTGTGTTTGCATGTACTTTTAGATGGCAAAGAAATACTCTGTATTTATATAGCCTGTTAGTTCGGGTTGTGACATTTAAACTCTTCCAAATGTAATAATCAATATTTGTTTTTGTTTCAAAAGGAGACGTTGTTTTGTTCAATAAATTGCCATAAACGCCTGACGTATCAAATATGATAAAAAAAAGAAAATCATATATGTAAATAATTACCAAATATTTTTTTGTTGTATTTTGTTAAAAGGTGCAATAAACACCTCCATTTCAAAAGATTTGAATTTTCTGACTATTATTTGATGTGTCAGGCTTCACAGGGTTTTAAGTACAATTTTGAGATACTTGTACTTTATTTGAGTATTTCAATTTTATGCTACTTTGTACTTTTACTCCACTACAATTCAGAGGTAAATGGTGTACTTTTACTCCACTACATTTATTTAATACCTTTTCTTTAGTTACTGCGAATGCTGTGCCAAAGCATTCCACTATAGTTCTTCGAATCTTTAATCTTCTTCTTATTAGTGCGAATGCTGTTTACAGCATTCCACTATAGTTCTTCAAATCTTTAATCTTCTTCTTCTTATTATTATTATTATTTCAACCAATACTTTGGCTCTCAATAACTTCAGCCTACCTTCAGCTACAGAAACCATTCAAACATCAAACTATTCAGCCTTTTCAGCACATGATGGGAAACTTTCAACTTTTTCAAAATATTTTATACTTTTTGAAATATTCACCTTTTTAAACTCTTTTTTTAACACGGAACTCAATGGGAGGAACCTTCAAATCCTCTTTTAACTACACCGTGCGCCAAATGCTACTCCTTCCACATACTTTCAGCTAGAGACTTCATTCCAACTTTAAAATGATCACAAGACATTCAGCTATAAAACAAGGGGATACGTATGGTAACCCTTGTTATATAAGCACAGGCGGAGCCTTCTACTGGACTCTATGGGTACTACCTTATCATGCAAGCATTCACCTACTGAGACTTCTATAGACGTAGCCGGCCCCGGGGCGGGCCTACCTGAATGCGCGTGCATCTCACTGTATAAAAGGAGGCCTCGCCTCCTGACTGTCATCCTACACCTCATTTCAGCGAGCTGTATAGGACAGACAGTGCCCCGAGTAGAGGGCTCCGCCTGTGCTTATATAACAAGGGTTACCATACGTAACCCCTCGTTATATCTCTCACAGGCTCCGCCCTCTACTGGACTCTATGGGTACAGTGGGCGGAGCCCCAATGTATACACGCGCTGTCGTCCAACAACACGTTCCATCCCACTGCCCCTCACCGGCTTTCTGGTTAGCAGCCGCTGCACCTCACTCTCCTCTACCTCGGTTGTAACCCTGGAGAAGTCTGGGCTGCGGCTGACAGAGCACACTCTGACACGCTTACCTCGCGAAAAGTGTGCTCGGAAAACAGTGCTGAGGGCTCCCCCCCCCGCCCATAGGCGGACGGAGAGAGTCCCCAGCCCCGTATGGGCTCACTATGCACCACCTCTCCCGAGTCCCTAAGGAGCACGGGGAGAGCGCAAGTGCCCCATGTCTCCCACACTCAGACACTGACCCCGTGCAGAGTGCGCGTGGACTATAGTGTGGAGGGCTCTCCCCTCCTACCCCTAGGCAGGCGAGGAGAGCCCTCCAGCCCCGTAAGGGCCCAGTGCGCACCACGTCCCCCGGGACCCTCCAGGGGGCCCGGAAAAAACGTAAGCGCATTACGCCCGGGGAGGGCGTCAGATGCCCACTGACCCACAGCCCCCCCCCTCCTCACCAGTCCTGTGTTGCCCCAGCAAGCACAGACGAGGAGAAAGAGCCAGACATGTCCAAGAGATAAAACTTTATGAAGGGGCCTGGCGTTGACCAAGACGCCGCCGTGCATATGTCCTCCACACTCACACCGTTGAATAAGGCTGTTGATACAGCGACAGCCCGTGTAGAGTGTGCACAGACCCCCGCGGGGCAGGCTCTCCCCGCCTGTCCGTAGGCATGTGCAATGCACTCGCAGAGCCAGCCTGCCAGGCGTTTCTTGGACAGAGCTTTCCCGGTCACCCCACCCCCGAAGCACACAAACAGCTGTTCAGTGCGTCTAAGGGCAGCCGTGCGCTCCACATAACATGCTAGCGCACGCACCTGGCAGAGGAGGTGCAGTTAACTTCCCTGGCCCCACTATGGGGTGGAAGACTAAAGCCCCCTAACTGAATAGCCCTCGACCTGAACGCACTCCTTAGGCTCTTGGAGGGGTTCGGTCTGAGTGTTGCCCCGCTCTGGTCACCCCGGATCAACAAGCAACTCGGGTGCACCGACAGAGCGGTTAACTCGGAAACTCTCTTGGCTGACGTTAAGGCAAGTAGCAATACTGTCTTCCACGACAGTGCTTTCAGGGAGGAGAGCTCCAGAGGCTCAAATGGTTCTGTGACCAAAGCCTCGAGCACCAACGGCAGGTTCCACTGTGGGGCGGAGGCGTGCACTACTGGGCGCAGCCTCCTGACCCCCTGTAAAAACCGCGACATCAGTGGCTGACAAAAGGCTGACCTGCCGTCAAATCCCTCATGGCAGGACAAGATGGCTGCTGCATACACTTTCACTGTGTAATGAGCAAGCCCTCTGTCCACCAGTAACTGTAAGTAGGATAAAATAGAGCCCAACTCACAAGATAGGGGCTCTATTCTCCGCTCCTCACACCATCGCTGGAATCCCAGCCACTTTGGCCTGTAACAGGCTGTGGTGGATCCCGCTCTAGCTGCCTGGATAGACTGAATAACACTGTCAGACAATCCACCCTGTCTCAGCCTGTCCATCTCAGGACCCAAGCCTGGAGAGGTTGGCCCAGAGTGGGTAACGCCCCGATTGCACCTGCCTCTTGAGACATCACCCCCCAGAACTGGGGAATCGCCCAGGGCTGGCCCACCTTCATCTGTGTCATCTCTGAGTACCACGGTGCCCCGACGCGATCCAGAGCCACTAGGATGACTGACAGACGTTCTCGCCTCACTCTCCCCAGGAGAGGGAGAATGAGATGCAGCGGTGGAAAGGCGTAGACCAGTTTTCTTGGCCATGGCTCGTGTGCGAACGCGTCCACCCCCAAGGGCGGGTCATCGCTCAGAGCCATGGAGAACCACAGGGCACAGTGGCTGTTGCGCCGGCTGGCGAATAGGTCCACCTCTGCTGTCCCGAACTGGGCCCAGACCTGCTTCACTACCTCCGTGTGAAGCACCCACACGCCTGGCAGGGGGCAGCCCCTCGACATGAGGTCGGCCCCCCTGTTCTCCAGTCCCGGGATGTGGAGGGCTCTCAGAGATAACACCACCTCTGAAGCCCATAACCACAGTTTCTCCGCTGTGGTCAACAAGAACCGGAGGTTGCCCTCCACTGAGGGGGGGATGGTCACCAGACGTCGTTTGTGCCTCTTGGGATCTAAACCCAGGCTGGAGAACCACCTCCGCAGGCGGCGCATATGCAGTAACCCGAGCGGGACCACAATGTGAGCAGCCGCCATGAGACCCAGAGTCTGCATGACAGTTAAAGCTGTCACTGTTGCCCCCTGTCGCAGCCTGCGAAGCGCCCGAAGCAGGGACGCACGTCTGCTCTCTGACAGGGTGGTGCGCGGCCCGCCTGCATCGAGCACCACTCCCAAATACAACGCCTTGTTGTCCAGGTAAAAGAAAGCTCTCATGCCATGGACGCGCAGCGGCTGGAGCGCAGTGGCCACACATTTGCTGAATGTGCGTGGGGATAGGGAGTAGCCGAACGGTAATCTATTGTACTCGTAGGCTATCCCCTGGAAGGCAAAACGCAGATACTTTCTGTGCTCTGGAGCAATTTCCACATGAAAGTACGCGTCTTTCAGGTCGATGGTGGTGAACCAATCGCCCGGTTGCACTAGCCCCAGTAACTGTTTTATAGTTAAAATGCGGAATTTTCTGCAGGCAATATGCTGATTCAGGCTGCGGAGATCTAGAATAGGTCTGAATTCCCCTGTCTTCTTGAGAACCAGGAAGTACATGGAATAAAGACCCTTTTCTCTGTGCTGAGGGTGCACAACAGACACCGCCTGTTTTTGCACCAGGGCCTGAATCTCTGCCGAGAGGAAACCCATCTCCTCCTGGGATGATAGATTTACCTCTCGCATGCCTTTGAATGGAGGTGGGATGCTGCAAAACTGGAGTGAATAACCCCGTTTCAGCGTCCTGTCCATCCACTTTGTTAACACACAGCTGATTTTCCATTCCCCATAACACTGTGTTAGGGGACAAGCCCTCAGCTGCGGGGCCCCAGCTATGAAGCTGTGATACTCCCTGGTGACCTGCTCCGCCGCATAACTCCCCGTGAAGGGAAGTTCTGCCCATGGAGGGTCGACACAGAAAGGGCCGCCATAATGTCCCCTTTACCACTACGGTAAACTGCATTAATCGGAGTCTTTACTCTAGGCGTAGTGTGCTCCTTGACAGTAATACGCCGGCCATAATGCCCCTGTACCCGCATAGCGCTTTGATAGCACTTCCTGCGGTTTATCACTGTCATCTGCGCATGCCCACTAGCTACCTCCTTTACAGGAGCTACAACTGGGGCAGCGAGTGGGGAATTTGTACGGTCAACATTATCTGTGAGTGTAGAATTGTGGAAACAAATGACACTCAGACTTGGATACAGATCAACCTCATTTTTATTTGACAACGTAGGGATCTGTGCATTATACAGGGAGGAGGCGGGATTCGCCCTCGCGTCCCGGGTGGAGAGATTTTCTCCCCGCGCAGAGACGCTTCCTCCCCCGCCAGTCAGCTCCGCGAAGACGGAGTACCCCACCCGGCCGCTCTCTGCTGCTGCGGAGCCAGCCCGTGGAGGAGCGCGCTGCGGCGCCTGAGGAAGAGCCAGCGGTAGCATGCGGCTAAGCTGCACCCTCTCCTCCTCTAGGCGGCTGAAGCGCTGGGTGACCGAGGATATCGATCCGAAGAGCCCCTCCGTGGACACGGGGGCTCCAAGGAGATCCTCTCGGTCTTTCTTGGATAGGGCGGTGAGTCCTAGCCACACGTGACGCGACGCCACTGTGGCCAAGGACATCACCCGCCCCGCTGCGGGGCTGTCTCGGTCCCGTGGCAGTGGGGGCAGAGGTTTCTTTCCCTCCGCCCAACCAGCTGCCTGCGGAAGCAGATGGGCCGCCAGGCTCTCATCGAGGGGGGGCACACCGGGACACGCCGTGTCCGAGCGGCCCTGCACCCTGATGATACCCGCCATGGCTGCGATTGGGGCCTTCGTCCTCAATGGCCGCCGCCACGTCGCCTCCACACACTGTCAGATATCTGGCAACGGGGGAGAGACGAAGGCCGGAAAACCCCTGCCGAAGGCGGCTTACAGGCCTCGTGGCAGTGGTGGGGGGAGCGGTAAGCCTACACGCTCTGCCGCCAGGGTCATCACCGCCGGGAAGTCCAGACGCGCAGACCTGTGTGCTGGACCCTCCTGGCCGCCGGACCCGAAGGTACCAGACAACGAGGCGTCCTCGTCGTCTTCCTCCTCCGCGAACGCGGCCACCCGGCCCCTCGGGAGGGTGAACTCGAATGGCACCTCGTCATCCAGTTCATCCATCTCCACCACCTCGAGGTCCTGATCCTCCACCTGTGGGCCGATCTTCACCCGGAAATGATCCCACGATGTCGGCGGCTCAGCCGAGGGATCATCCGGCAGGCGTTACAGGCCGGCGACTGGCCTAGGCCGTCTTCGGCGTGGTCCGGCCCCAGGCACTGGAAGCACAGGCGGTGCGGATCAGCCCCCGCGATCAGGCCAGGGCATGTCGGGCAGGTCCGGTGCTCAAGGAGTGGTGAGTCCATGCTTTTCTTTCTCTTTCTCTTATTCGCGTCTATGCTCAGTGTATCACTTCCGCTCGCTGAAGAGAAAGGGATGACAGTCAGGAGGCGAGGCCTCCTTTTATACTGTGAGATGCGTGCGCATTCAGGTATGCCCGCCCCGGGGCCGGCTACGTCTATAGAAGTCTCAGTAGGTGAATGCTTGCATGATAAGGTAGTACCCATAGAGTCCAGTCGAGGGCGGAGCCTGTGAGAGATATAACTTGTTATTCAGATTTTTTATATCTTTTACACTTTTTGAGATATTTAACTTAGTTTGGAGCTTGGTAAAGAGGCCTTCTTCAGATTTTAACATTAGTGTGTATTGTGCAGCTCGTTAAGCCTAGAGTGCTTTGATCTCAAAACAGAGTGGAGGATAGCTTGAAATTCGCCGACATTTCTTTTTTTAAACCTGCAATAATTCCCAAACCCTACACTCCTTGGACATAATTTTTCATTAAAAACGTATGAAACCTCTCCTAGGTTGGAAAATAAAAAATAATTAAGGTAAATAATTAAACTAAATGCCTCTTGAGGGCATGAAGTGACAAAAACTTTCAACATGTCTCCATTAAGGCCTATTGTAAATACACCCTGCTCTTTCCTCACAGCAGCAGCCGCACACCTTTAGTTAATCTGCCAAAAAGGCCACATTATTGACCCGAAAGTACACAAAAAGCACACTTCAGACGCTCGTCAGGGTCCTGAGACGCTTCACGCGTTGACATTTCACCGATATCTGCTACGGTTCTTCAACAAAACGTTCAAATGTAAGAGGTTTATCTCTCATTCAGACCAATGGAAATAATCTCCTCTCACTGATTACTGCACATCACCATGGAAACCTTTGATCTCTGGGCTCACACAGGTGTTATGATTATTTGTTATGATTAGGTGCCCAGCACAGAAACAAACACTGACAAACAGACTGGACTTTAACAGACTGTCTCAGCCTATTCTTTTCTGTCTGATGGAGACTTCATACTGACTTCAACATGTTCCACATTATTTTATACATTATTGGTGACATATGGTTTTAGTCGAAAAGTTTGCAGTCAAAATATTCTGCTGCTTTCCCAAGCCTTTTTACTTTCTTTTCTCTTGTTAATACACATTCATTCACTACTACTTACATTTAATATTTAACTCCTTCAGCCTACTTTCAGCTACAGAAACCATTCAACTATTACATTATTCAGCTATACATGTTGTTGTTTATACCTTTTTTAAACCTTTTCTTTTAAATATTAAGCTTCTTCACTATTTTTCCTACTCTTCCAGTTTAACATTTAACTTTCAACAAAGTCATTGCAATTTGATTCAAATCATTTCACTTTTCTGCATTTCTCTTACTTGGTTGTTGTAGCTACATTACATGACATGTAATGTCACTTGTTAGATGCTTTTATCCAAGGCGACTTACATACTTAATACTGTGGGCAATCCCCACAGGAGCAATTTGGGGTGAAGTGTCTTGCCCAGGGACACGCTGACTGGGGGTTTGAACCTGTGACCCCCTGATCCGAACACCAACACACAACCCACTGCACCACACGCCTACCCACTAATAACTAATGACATATTCAGCTTTTTCTGCATTTTCAGCTAAATGCAGCAACAAATGTTCACAGTTTACAGCATTTGCACGCATTTTCTGCAGGAAATGCATTTTCTAGTTACTTTACAGATTTGGATTAATGATGTGAAATATAATCAACTCTTATTCACAAGCTACCCTGCAGTATACAAAGTCATTACAACTCTGCAGCTTTGATAACACTTTAATGATCAATAATTAAATTAAACTATATCATATATATTATTCTGAAATTGACCAATCTGCAGAATGAGTACTTTTACTTTTGTTACTTTATTTTGATGCTAATTATTTTGTACTCTTACTTGAGTAACAATTCGAATGCAGGACTTGTACTTGTAACAGAGTATTCCTACACTCTGCTACTTATACTTGTACCCAAGTACAAGACAATATCTGAGTACTTATCCCACCTCTGTGAAACAACACGCGTTGCATACAGCAAACGAAGGAGGACAAATAGTGTTTCGGGGTGAACTTTTATATCTAAAAGTCTCTGGTTTCTTGGTCTCTTTATATGGCTCTGGTCGAACC
This sequence comes from Dissostichus eleginoides, assembly GCA_031216635.1. NCBI lineage: Eukaryota > Metazoa > Chordata > Actinopteri > Perciformes > Nototheniidae > Dissostichus > Dissostichus eleginoides. Next base: position 33,767,121 of record CM062273.1, on the reverse strand, counting down.
TAATGAAGAGCAGCTTCACGCCTCCGACACTGGAGGGCAGCACTGTGCCGCCATCCGACAAGTCTGCCTGAGATACAAACAAAGAAGAAGGAGAATTTTCAAACTGCTGTGGAACCGGGAAGAGAAGAAGCTGTCAGCCTGAAAACACAAGCTGTGTAAGTTATCTTCATGAGACACACTTTAAGTGTCACTTACCCACAGATAGTTGTGTTAAAGTGTCTGACATAGTAATGGTGTCTGTTTTTACCTGATAGCTAACGTTAAGAAGTAGCTGTTGGCTCACTACACTGACCAGATAAACAGAGGAGACTAATGTTAAGTTACGTTAGAGACAAACTTCACATCTCATTAGGCTGAGCATCAAAGTAAAGGGAAACCTGAATTAAATATTGGTCCTGATTTGTTGTATTCTTCATAACGGGAGATTCATTGATGTTTTGGTTTTACTGGCAGTTCGTTTTACCAAGTTACTGAGAAGCTAACACAACAACTGTTTAAAACACTTTCAGTTTTCTTTTTTACACAGATGAAAGTTCTATAAGTAAGGGGAGGGAAAATAACTCTAAAATTGTATTTCGTTACAATTACATTACATGACATGTAATTACTAGTACTACTAATATTACTACAACAAAAAATATGTCATCAGTAAACCTAATCTAAGAAAAAAATGTTTTTACATTACTTCAAAAGCAAAGATGTAGCCATTAATTAATTAACAAAACAGTAGGTGTACACTTACCGTATAAAAAAAGAATGAAGTAAGTAAATGGAAGCCAAAAAGGAAATTAGGGCAGTAAACATACCTATTCCAAGTATTAGACAACAAAATAGTGTCATTGACAAAACAGATAAGGTAAGATGTCGTATAGCTCGTAATGGGATACGTTACCTTTTTTTGTACCCTAATAATCACATTACATGTAATCCGTTATTTCCCAAGCCAGGTTATTGTACATATTACCACACAAACCTGAGGTATAACGTATATGTATTCCTATACATTTTTATCAATGAATTGTAGCTGGGAAGTGTTTTTATTTGTACTGAAAATGTAATGTGTCTTTCTTCCAGCAACATGTGTGATCTGCAGGATGTCAGCCTCCACATCCATGACAGGATCTCGTCGCTGCGCAGCATGCTGGACCTGGCAGCTGTCGGTACGATGCTGATGGGGTTCTGTGTTTCTGTGGAAGGCTGAAATAGTGTTATAAAAATGTGTCATTGTGTCCTCTCTCTTCACATTTAGAATTGCCTCAAAATAAGATAAAGAAGCTTGGACAAGAACTGTCGGTTGTGGGGGGACTTCTGGAGCAGTTTGAGAAATGTGTTGGTCAGCAGAGAGAGCAGCTGAGGCATCTGAAGGTAACGCTGCTGTTACTTTCATCCATTTATCAGCCTATACTGTCTTTTTCATTGTATTAAATATATTTAAGAATGGGCATTGCACATTAAATAACAAGTGCACTTGAGTCCATCATGTAAGAAAGATATGTTTAACATAATAGACGCGTCACACCGGAGTACTTTTACCGTTTAGTTCCGATAGTGCCTGGAATTTTGCGTTCACACCAAAAAGAGTACTTGGTTCCGAGAACTTTTACCCCCATTGTTAGTGCCTGCTAGAGAGGTGGTACTATCCTGGGGAGAAAAAAGTACCAATTTCGATTGGCTGGGCGAATTGCAAACCATGCCCCGTAAAACTCTGAAAAGTTTTGTGAAGCCGCCATTGTATTTGCTGGCATTAGCATTATTAGCATTAGCCCCCCGCACCAACGGAGAGAGAATAACTTATGGCAACACAAAAAAAAACATGGGAGCGGTGGAGTGATGAGGAGGTGTCGGCGTTCTGGCGATTTACTCGGTAAAACTCAACTCCGGGGACTTCCGGCCGGGGATTTCGGGTGGCAGTATACGCTGTGAAGTGGTTTACGGCCTGCCATTAAACCCAAAGCAGAAGAAGAAGAAGAAGTGACGTCAGCGGCTTCATTTGCGCAATCTTCCCTCGGGGAACGCGATCTGTACTTAGTTCCGTGGGGGTACTAAGTGCTGGCACTAAGTGCTGGGCACTAAGGCCCCGGCCCCACGAGGACGAAACGGGTTGTATCTGCATAGTTTCTCTTGCGTATAGCCCTTTCGTTTACACGAGGCCGTAACAAAACGATAGAAACGGACCCCGCAAACGATAACGGGTCCCATGGTCGATAGATCTGCAAACGGAACGCTCTGGGGGGGCAAACGGCTCCGTGTGTAAGCCTCTATACGATCATTTCCCGATAGATGAAGCCATAGCCCCGCCTCTCCCCACCTCTGCTGCTCACTGCTGTAGCATGGTCAGTAGCTATTGTCAGTAGCTACTGCTACTGACCATGCTACAGATGTTAGTACAAAATCTACAGCTCGACCATCTTACAGATGTTAGTGCAAAAATCTACAGCTCCTCTACCACAACCATCAGCAACAAGTGGACATGGAGAATTACATGAACTACTACATGTTGCTAAATCCACCGCGGGGCATAAACAGAAGGGCAACCATGCTCCAGGGTCTTCTTCGCTGCTTTTGGTGTATTTTGTGGCGGCAGCAGCGCCACTTACAGGCCTGGCATATGTACTAAAGCGTTTCCAGCGGGTCGAGCGGTCTCGTGTGAACGGACACGTTAAATAAATCGAATGCGTGTGAACGGAAGACTTTTTTTGAAAACGCATACGGTGCGTAAACGCAAACGTTCCCGTGGGGCCGGGGCCTAAGTACGGCAAAGTACTTGGTGTAAAAGCGGCTATTATGCGTTTTGGATCTAAGTAGAATATATTATATAAATCTATTAAACAGTAAAGTGCTCTTATTGTGTTTCTGATTCATATTTGTGTTATTTTTTTATTTACATTACTTTTTCCAACCTACATTGTGAATGTTTGAACAATGTTTGACGAGAACAAAATATCAATTTGTGTGCTATTTTTTCAAACAGATTGTAACTTAGGTGAAGATCAGACCATATTTTGGGACAAATGTATACATAAATGCAGGTTATTCCAAAGGGTACACTTGCCACTGTACATACTATGGTATTAATATTTATATGATGATTACATTATTGTATACAGCATTTTAAAGGTCTTCCAAAAAAAGACCTCAAACCAACGTAATAGTGGTTTATTTTGTTTCAGGAACTTGAGGAGTCATTCAAGGAGAATGTGGGGGGTTTTCAGCACATGAAGGACAACGTTCCTGCTCACATGCCCAAGAAGAGAGGCCCGGCAAAGTGAGGACTTATATCTGATCTCTTCAATAGAACTCGAGCTGTTGTGTTTTGAATATGGAATACAGACGGCTCAGTGACAGGGCTGCACCATTCATCAATCATCATTTATCAAAATAGCAATATGGACAATATTAAAATGGCAATAAAGGCCGTAATTGTTCTAGACAAAGATGTAAAATATGTTTCTGAATTGAGGATCAAAATGCAGCATGATGTCCTGGCCTACAAATGCATTCCTACAAACCTAAAAAAATATCTTAGGTACAGATCCTCTTGAAAAACCCCACCCTTATACATCTTTCAATGATAATTATAAAAGATGATGGGAAAAGGAGCACTACCTCCGAAATCTGAATCATTTTGCAATAGCAAGTATAACAGTATATAGAATTATTTTTGAGACATAGAATACTTTTGTTTGTGTAAAATAAAGGTACAACAACTTGCATCACAACATACATAAATGAAGCTTGTAGAAATAGCAGTAAGAGAAAGTAAGTCTTTAGTAAATAAAGTCAATGAACTATTACATAAAGGAAATATTTAGTGTAACACAGAGTGGCAGCTTTTTAGTCTACTCTGGAAACAGCCTGACTGTCCTGCCTGTGTCCCTGTCGTGTCACAGTGGGGGGGAAGCTGCTCTGAAGCAGGATGAAGCTGCGCAGCAGCAGCCTGTGAGAAAGAGCAACAAGAGCTGCATCAGAAGCATGGACGTCATCACCATGCCAGAGTTTGAGGGCATCCCTCAGTAAGTACCCCCCCATGATATGATTATATGATAGATGTTGTTTATCAGTTCTCTGGAAAGCAACAATTTGCTACAGTTATTTATTTATAATTTTGTCGCCTAAACCTGCAAGGCATTCTAGTGATGTGAATAAGACTTGGTAAGGCTTGGGTAAACCATCCAAGAACATTTAGTACAAATATTAAACAATGTTTTTTTGAGAATATAACATTGGGATTACTAATACTACTGAATCTTCTCCAAAAAGGTCCAGAAGGAATAATATTTAACCCCGATGTCAACATTTCTGATAAGGTCTTTCTGGAATTACACTGCACCGTTTTGTATTTGTTAATAACCAAATGGAGCACTCAAAACCAGTATATACGACCAGTTATTCCACCAATAAAGAAAGAATGGAGTGGTGCAGTGATGATGTGTTTTTGTAGGGCAACCCAGAAGTTAGCATCACATCGGCTCCCTTGACAAAAAGGATTTTGGAATTTTGATACTTAATAATCTCCACAAGTTGACACCACTTTTATATATGGTTGAAGCGTAAATGCAATTGCTAAAATTAAAAGCTAATGTTGCTATTGTTAGTTACATCACGGTCAGATGACCTTATGTCAACACTGCTAAGCTAAAGGTGGCTAATGTTCACCGTGATGACATCTAGTGGTTCCATTCAGCCACTTCTTAGCAACCGCTGTTTTTAAGATGCATAGAAGATTCGGATGTTAACCACTGGGGTAGTGACTGATGTATTTTATGTTGTAGAACAAATGAAAATCTCTTGAACTTGTGTTTACCACAGACCTTATTTTAGGCCTAACTAAAACACGTTCTAAGAATCGTTCACTTCGAGATGAGGGAACAGGAAGTTGTAAAATGCTGCCTCATTTCCAGAACTCGATCTTGCACCACCCTATGTATGACAGTTATAACAAACAAATCTTATGGTGTAAAGTTTATCTTGAAAGGGTTCCTTATTCTTATTCATATTTATAATATTTGCACTGTATGTACACAAGACTTTCACCGCGAGGCTACCTGCACATTTTTATTCTTATTATCCCATGTGTACAGTACTACCTGTGTTTCTTTCTTATTGTTTTGCTGCTATGACACCCGAATTTCCCTAGGAACAATAAAGCTCCATCTTATCTTATCTTCTGTACGCTTTACATGTCCTGCATTTTATCTTCTGTAAGATAACTAACTCTCTTGAATTCCATGAATATCACGACTGTTTTTAGCATGTTAGTTTTACTGTTTCTTTTCATGATGATGACGATGATGATGGTGACCCATGTGAATACATTATATTAAAAATAATACTTTGTGTCCCAATCAGGTACATGAGAGGACGGGTATCGTACGATCAGATGAACGCTGCGGTGCAGAGCATCAACACAGCTGTGACAGCAAAGTACAAGATCATCCATCAGTCCATGAAAACTCTCAACAACCACACACGCAAGCTGCACCAGCGCTTCAAGGAGCAGGAGACCAAAGACACCAAAGGTACAGCTAACACAGTCAGATAGCTTCTCCACGGAGGCAGATCCAGGAACAGTTCGGAGGCGATGCCCCTGATTGTGAATTATTGTTTTGTGTTTCCACTCGACCCGAAAACTGGTTCAAATCAGGCATCACTTTTAGCTTGGCCAGCACAGAGTATCAAGAGACACATACGTCAGAGGCTGGGGGCGGAGCAACAACAGCTCATGGTGAGAGTAGAAAGTAATGTGGCCGAGATCAAAAAGTGGCTAGAACGTGACACACACACATATATATATATATATATATATATATATATATATATATATATATAAACACACATACAAATGTCGCGCAACAGTTTTTTTTTTTTTTCCCGTAGCCCCGGACAATTATCCCTCAATAATATAATACATTAACCGTGCTTTACGTGAACCTCATCATGACACAAGAGAGGACGGCAGGACTGTAATTTCCCGTGTTCAGTGAATGCAACAGAGGCAAGACACCAGACCAATCAGAGAGTTGCATGGAAATAAACGTGTGCTTGTGTCATTCAAGCTCGGATCTGTGTGTGTGTGGCAATAGCGCATTTAGTGTGATAGAGAGGGAGAAAGGGGGAGAGGGGGAGAGGGGGACCGGTGCCAGCAGGGACCGTGTTGTTAGCATCTGATTAGCTAGCTAAGGAGCCACAACAAGCTGGAGGAGAGTCCTCTCCTCTCAGACTGAGAGGCTCAGGTGAGCTAAAGGACTCTCTGAGTGTTTAGATAGTTAACTTTAGTCTAAGTTATCTCAGTGGGTCTCAAACGGTTTGCTCACAAATTATTCAAAAGATTATTTCCATGTCACACCTTCATATGATCATATAGTTATAAAAAAAGTAAGAGAATAAAGGAAAAACAGTTATGAAATACTATATGGCAGTAAAACAAGAATAAAGTTTAAAAGGGGAGTGATTTGTAAAATATCCATAAAGAAAAATAAAATCTGTTTACAGTTCTGTTTCATATGGGTGTTGAGAGATGTATCCATAGATCTCAAAGTGCACCAGATTGATGCTTTTAACTTCAATATTTATCTTCCCGGGGGAGCATCCCCTCAGACCCCCCCTAGAGGAGGTGAGGTCCGTCCCCCACTCATAAAAAATAGCACTTTACCCCTGCCTATATGCCGTGAGCTGATTATCGAGCCTTCATTGTAACAGTCGCGGATGTACTGTGTGTGTGCGTGTGGGGAGTGTAGCAATAGAAAATTCCACTGTAGCGCCGCGGCCGCCGCCACTGTGGGCTAAGCCCCGAATGTTTTCAGGTCCAGGCGACGCCCCCTGGGTGTGACACATTATTTATTATTCACCATTCTTGGAAAGGCGACTCGTTTGCTGTCATTGTTATTTGCTGTTCTCACCGTTTTTCTGTTCAGCTGTATAAGCTGTTTTTTTGGGGGGGGGGGGTTTGTAATTATTCCAAGTAATATTTTTTTTTGTTTGATCTAATTATTGATCAGTAAGAATGGCTTTGGTGGCTACGCTTACATCATCCATGTAATAAAAGAGTAACTTCATATCATACCATCCTTCATTAACAGCACTCCGAGTCAATTAAAACAAAAAAATATATACATTTATAAGGAAATAGCATCATGAGATGGTACTGGTGAGACAGTCAGACAGTGGATCACCAGTTTCAAGCACCAGCTGCTGTTAGGGAACAGTAGATTAACTAGTTGGGGAATTTATAAATACGTTTTTTTAAATTAGTAATTTAAAAAAAAAGGTGTGGATTTTTCTGAAAAGATAGTCATTTTTATAATTTCAGTCATCTTTTGACTCACTCTGGCTGTGTGTGAAATGTCCCTCAGGTCAGAACTTCGTGGTGGAGGAGGACATCCGAGAGTTTTCTAAGATCAAGGTGGACAAACGCTTCCAGGGGATTCTGAACATGCTGCGGCACTGCCTGCGCCTCCGGGAGCTGCGGGGGGGCGGCCTCACCCGCTACATGCTGCTATGATTGATTCACATTTTGATTTTGCATTTAATATACAGGAATGTGTGTATGTTGTTGTGGTATAAGGGAAAACATCCTTTTTTTTCTTCTATGTTTTGTATTATATCGTTATATGTGTAAACAACAGTTTGTATTTTCAGGCAACCAGAATAGAAATAGAAGGGACATTTCTTTGTGGTGAATACTTTTGATCTTTATCAGTATCTGATCATTCTGTAGAAATAATGAGAAATGTTGCATAATCAGAAACAGCGTGAATGAAGATAGATTTTCAATTTCAAAATTGAAAAGTCCTGACAGAATTAATTTATACCAAATATATTTTATTAGTTCTATAACATAAGGGTTGACCTCAAGCCGTTTGTGGAAACCGATTGCTTCAATACGTTTAAGTTTACCAACTGAATCAATTTGACTTTGGGATAACTCAAGTATTTATTGTTACGTTTACTTTGGTTAATAAAGTTAATTGCACCAATCACATAAAGTTAATTGAACTTACATCTTTTAATTATTTTAACTTAAATGTTTAATTTCTCCAAGCTTATTAAAAATGTATTAATGGAATTTACTGAATAAAGTAAGACCAATTTAAATATATCTACTTGTGGCTACTTTTTTCAGATTAGGAAACGGATTGCCTTAAACATTTTAAGTTGCAATAACACCATGTAAATACACATTTCTGACAAAACTCAAACAATTTCTTTATATTCACACTTTCTAAATTATTTGTATATATTAAGTCCTGTGCTCATATCAACCATATGAACCCGTTTTTTTTACTGTCATTATTCTCCTTCGAGACTTGTCTCGTCTCCTGATCTGTTTCTTCTTTTTGTTAACAGAGCCTGAGAGTCCATTGTATTTGTTGCTTTTCAATTATACATCTTGTATAATAAAAAAATAAAAAACATTAATTGAGGAATTTAATCAAATTAGATGAGAAAATATAATCATAGCCAAATATCAGAAACACAGCCTGATACATAACCATACTATAAGTTCAGTTATAACTAGAACTTGTAAACCATACCGTGTTCCTGTTAGTGTTTACATCCTGTCTGCCTTCTGCTGGTTATACATCCATGGATTTATCTGACGTCCAGCGCTCCGTCTTTTAACCTCTTTCTCTCTCTTGATCCTCCTTAGCAACGGTCATTATAGTCCTTGACAGCGGTCTGTACTACTGTATTAACAACCTGTCACATATTCTGAATTGACCAATCAGAATCGAGTATTCAACTGAGTCGTGTAATAAGTAAGGGATAATGTGCAGCGAGGCGGTCATTATGGGGAAAAGAACACCCGACAGGCAGATCAGGAGCCCGACGCGAAGCGGAGGGATCTAGATCTGCATGCAGATCTTCATGCAGATCTTCATGCAGATCTAGATTTGCATGAAGGATCTTTTAACACCATAAAAGATGTTAAACTGGAATCTAGAAAAAAGAATCCCTTAAAACTGTCATTCCAAAATCCATGAAAGTTCTAGAATCCTCACGCATCATAATGGCATTGATGAACATTATGATGTCATGCAGTATAGGAATGGCTTTCATGGTCAACCTGACAGTGTATTCTCTAAGTTATCAACTAAAGAGTATTAGTAGCTTATAACTACATTAGCTGTTTAATACTTCAGTTTCTTACTGACTCAGAGCTGTTATAACTGACAGGTGCCTGAAAGCAGAGATGAGTCAGGAACAGCAGCCCTGTGTTAGAAGGGTTGTTCACGTTGAGAAAGACGTCCTCCAACGTGACAACTTGGAAAGTGAAGCTGAGAGCCTGTTACTCCAGGAATTTCAAAGAAAGTGTGCAGCAGAGAAAGAGCAGAAAGAGAGCTTGATTCGGGAAACTGCTGTTCTACATCAGAAAATACAGGAACATGAGGAGGTTTCACTGGAGCTTATGGATTCTTACGAGCAAAATATGAAGCTTCAAAAGAGGGTCCATGAAGCTGCAGTTCAAAATGTTGGAAAAGAACTCAAAACCACATCTGAAAAGTACGACGCAGTGAGGGCTGAAATGGAGGCCACGAGGCACAAATATGAAACCATCAGAGAGGGAAAATATCTGCCAGAGCTAGATCAGCTGAGGGCCTCAGCGATGGAGGGGAAAATACTTATTGACAAAGAGCTGATCCCGTCACTGAAAAACGAGTTGGACAGAACGCTCGACCTGAGACAGCAGATCCATGACCTTGAAACTCACTCGCTGGACCTTCGACTTCAGGTCTCAGTGGAGAAGTGTGAGACTGTCATGGTTCAGAAAGAGGTGGTGTGCAGGGAAAAGGCAGCTCTGCTTAGGCAGGTTATTAAGCTGCGCCAGGGGGAGGAAGAGCTACGCGATGAGGTGGACACGCTCCAAGTTCTTCTAAAGGTGAAGACAAGGGAGAACCAGGCCCTCCAATCCGAAATCAAGTCCTTGAAACACAAAAAGAAACTCGCCTGCACGATTAACGTAGAGCAGCTTGAGGAGAACCAAGAGGATCCTTCCCCTCATGGATGGATATCCTGGCTGACCGATCAGGTGTGCACACCAGTTAACATAACGCTGTTGACAGCTTGTGCTGTCACGATAGGAGGGGTGGCTTTTAAAGGCCATTAGCGCTGCAGGCTCACAGGGAGCAGGTCTAGGTTTAAACCCAGACCTGAAACTGCTTCCTGTAGTCTGCTTATGTGGGTTTACACCAGGAGCTCTGGTTTCCCCGCACATCTGAACTACACCTGTAGTTCAGATGTATATTAAAAAAAAGATTATATTTAGAAGCAGGCACAGAACTCATTAAACTAAAATAGAAAGCAAATGGCACAAAGCTAGGAGATTGGGGATACCGGAACACCGCCGAGTCTATAGGACTAGGTTTAAAGTCAGACTGATTCCTGTAGTCGGCTAATTCGGGTTTACACCAGGAACTCTGGTTTCCCCGCACATTGAACTACAAACACCTGTAGTTCAGATTTATAAAATGTAATAATGAAATGTACTTGTTACAGAGGTGGTCTCGGGTGCCATAGAGTTCGGTCTCCGTTACGTTTTATATAGCTTCAGTATTGGCGAAGCATATTCATGTTGTACCACATACGGTAATTTATAAGTTCACAGGAAGCATTACATTCATATGACAAGAGCTAGTGTGGCGTTTAAAACCCTTGTATTGAATGGTTTACGTCAGCAGAAAACACATGTTCATCCATGATGCCGGGGGGCTGGATTGGCCGCGCCGACCTGTAGATAAACATATTAGCGCCTCCAGCAATTAATTTGTTGTTTAACTTAAGCAACATAAGTGTCTTTAATACAGCTTCCTGTAGTCTGCTTATGTGGGTTTACACCAGGAGCTCTGGTTTCCCAGCACATCCGAACTACAAACACCTGTAGATCAGATTTATAAAAAAAACATTTACATTTAGAAGCAGGAACAGAACTCATTAAACCAATATAGAAACCAAATGGCACAAAGCTAGGAGATTGGGGTTACCGGAACACCATCGAGTCTATAGGACTAGGTTTAAAGTCAGACTGATTCCTGTAGTCGGCTAATTTGGGTTTACACCAGGAACTCTGGTTTCCCCGCACATTGAACTACAAACACCTGTAGTCCAGATTTATAAAATGTATTAATGGAATTTACTTGTAACGGAGGTGGTCTCAGGTGCCATAGAGCTCGGTCTCCGTTACGTTTCATATAGCTTCAGTATTGGTGAAGCATATTCACTTCATACCACACACGGTCATTTATAAGTTCACAGGAAGCATTACATTCATAGAGCTAGTGTGGCATTTAAAACCCTTGTATTGAATGGTTTACGTCAGCAGGAAACACATGTTCATCCTTGATGCCAGGGGGCTGGATTGGCCGCGCTGACCTGTAGATAAACATATGGCGATTAGCGCCTCCAGCAATTCGTTAGTTGTTCAATTTATAACTTAGAAAATATATTAATGGAATTTACTAAATAAAGTGAGACCAATTTAAATGTATCTACTTATGACTCTGTTGTGACTACTTATTTCATATTAGGAATATGTGTTTTAAGCACTCTTATGTGTTTGGTGTTCATACTGCATATGTAGATTTGGGCTAGGATGCAGTGAAATCAAAGATCAGACTTTTAAAGTCCTGTGCTCATATAAAGTATGAACCCGTTTTTTTACTGTCATTATTCTTGTTGGAGACTTGTCACGTATCCTGATCTGTTTCTTCTGTTTTTGTTAACAGAGCCTGTGAGTCCATTATTTTGGTTGCTTTTAAATTATACATCTAGTATAAAAAAATAGAATACACAGTAAATGAGGAATTAGAACAAATTAAAAGAGAAAACATAATCATTGTCAAACACTGGAAATATCATGAACATAGCCTGATACATAACCATACTATAAATTCAGATACTTTATTACATTATTTGGACATGCAACACAAGCTATGATAGCCTATACACTATGTTTAGATAACAACTCACAAACATGAGTAATGAGGTTATATGAAGTTTATGTTTGTGTGGAATTGGTAAGTTTTTTTTATTTGTATCACACCACTGAAATAACATTAGTTTCATATTGTGTATGTGATTTATTTTGGGCAAAAAAAACTATAGCCAGTTGAAGCAAATTACAGCATATCTGATCATTTTTTAAATATTGTAACGGTGCACTATCCATGCAACAAAGAAGTGCCCTTTGTTTCTGGTGGAGGCCTAATGTGATCTTAGTTTATTCTTAATAAATATAAGATAAGATGACATAAACATTTGTGTTCCCACAGTGGGAAATGCTCTCATTTCAGCTGCACGTGAACAGGTATACAGCTTAATCAGAAATGTCAAAAGTCAAATCCAACATTCAATTAGGTTTTTGGTTTCGTTTACTGTTGGGCTGTAAAGAGCTGTGTTAAAACCTGAAAAGGTGAACTTTGAAAGGTGTCTTACCTAGTTTTAATAATAAAAAAGGCTCTGTTAATAACTTGTGTATAAATGTGTACCTATGAGTAGTTCTTGTATGTCTCTACCTCACTTATCAATTTCTTTCGTAAGATTCTTTAAAATAAGAAATTATAGAGACAAAAAAATATCCCCTTTTATTGGAATTAACTACTTTTTGGGCTACTACACTTGATACTCACTAAACCCCAAACTTATTTTGGAATACTGAGTGTAGCTGCTAGAAGAAGAAAAAAATACAGGGAAAAGGCTTAAACCGGACATCTCAGCTGTAAATGACTGGAAGGATATTATACATAAAATCTTCCTGGTGAAAGAATAACTTTCTCTTCAAAGCTTCATAAGAATAATTTGAGGAATCTTGGAAAAAGTGGAAGCTAAATATTTCCCAGAGATGGACTTCCTTAGCTGTATTTTCTTTCTCAAAACAGAAAACACCCCTTGTTTTTGCTTAGCATTTATTTATTTCAAATGTTTTCAATCAATCAAAATGTAATCAAAGCTTATTTATATAGCCCAATACCACACATTTTGTCTCGGTGGACAGTTTGTACAGAATATGAATTCTGAAGTTAATGGGGGAAAATGGAAGAAACCTCTGGGAGAGCAACAGAGGAGGATCCCTCTCCAGGACGGACAGACGTGCAATAGATGTCGTGTGTAAATTAACAAGATAATACATTTACAACATACTGTAGGTAGTCCAAATGTTTGGAAATGCATGTGTCTATAAATAAGAAGATGAATCCAGGTGGATATAAACAATCCTGTCAAATAAGTAGTAAGGTGAGCATCAGGCAGGACCACAGCTTTTTTTAAAGTTAATTTTAATGTTCTTTGTTTGTGCTTTGGTTATAGAATAGAATCGGAGGGATGAAACCCTCTTTAATGGTCACACATGCAGAGCACACAGCACACACAGTGAAATGTGTTCTCTGCTTTTAACCCATACCAGGATTCTACTAGGATGAGTGGGCGGCTATTGTACAGCGCCCGCGGAGCAATGGGAGTGGGGGTGGGGGGGTTGTCCGGTGCCTTGCTCAAGGGCATAGCCGTGGGAACATGTTTCAAATGGGGGGTGCTGGGGATGACACCAGGGCCAGTTCTGACCAGTTCACTGCCCTAGGCAAGATTTTAGCTGGCAATGAAAAACCTCTACAAGATACCAATACACTACAAAAAGAGAAACGTATTGACACGGTGGACAGCTTATATAAAAAGGCTTCAAATGTATTTAGTATTGTATGAACATGTTTTAATTGGGGGGTGGACGTCACATCCTCTAGGGGGGTCCGGGGGTATGCCCACCCGGGAAGATTTTTTTAAACATTTTTAAGTAAAATGCTTCAATCTGGTGCACTTTGAGCGCCCAATTACTAGAGACTGATCTAGGGGGCACAACTCGAAACACCCATATGAAAAAGATCGGTTTACATTTTAATAATCAAATAAGTATGTGAACATAACCAATAACCTACCATAGCCAATAACAAATAAATGTAGGCTAACTTATTTTATTTTTGTGGTTCATTTATATCTTATTTTACTAGTTAACATTTATTTATTTATGCATATTTTTTTATCTCTCCAGTTTTAAACGATATTTTTGTTTATGTCCTATAGTATACATTGGAATGATTTCAAACCTGTTTTTATTTATCCTCATAATTATAAAGGAGTGCCTCGGAAATATTTGTTTAGCCTACATAAATTGTGATCTAAACGTTTGTGATCTAAACTCTCTCTCTCTCTCTCTCTCTCTCTCTCTCTCTCTCTCTCTCTCTCTCTCTCTCTCTCTCTCTCTCTCTCTCTCTCTCTCTCTCTCTCTCTCTCTCTCTCTCTCTCTCACTTTGGCTGTGAGCTGCGCCCATCGTACAGGGCAAATAGAAAATGTAACCGGGGTGAAAAGGGTGTTATCTTTACTTAATTATGAATGTTGTTACATCAAGGCTGAAAATTCGTGTTTTTTGTATTATATTGTATTTAATCTTGTGGAAGTGCAGATCCCCTCTCCTCCACCAGGGGGTGCTGCAGGACACTCAGCACCCTACTTCCCACGGCCCTGCTCAAGGGCACCACTGTGGGTTATGTGTTATCATACTGAAACAATCTAAAACGATTGAGCTGTGTATAGATTAAACTGATGTTGATTGTATAAAAAAGTGTTATATAAATTCTATCTGACTGCAAATAAAGACAAGAAAAAAACTGTGAATTCATACTTAAAAAAAAGTTTAAAACCTGCACTTTTCCTGATGTAGGCCTACCACAAGAGGTCCTCATTTGCTATAAAAACAGCTAGAGAGTAGCGTGGTACAAATTATAGTATTTATTCGATTTAAAAAGAGTATCTTCAGTAAACTCTCAGTATTTCCCCTTCAACATTTTCTTATAAAACGTAAAACATCGTTAAATGTTCGCAAAAAGGGGAAAATTCAACTCTTGCTACTTTTCATTATGCGCAACAAGTGTGCCCCCAGCCGTGTTTTATTTTTGAAAAGGCCCCCGGATGTACAAGCTGTGGCGCAGGCACGCGCTTGACATCGAGGCTGCTCTCAGTCTCAGCATGGACCCGTGTGTTTCCAACCAGCGCCCTATCCATGGCCCGACCTCAAACACGGACTTCTACGTGAAAGAAAATGGTTTTATTTAACAGCGTCGTCTTCGCTACTTATCGAGAAGAACGAGAGAAAGACTTTAAAGAGTTCCCGGAAGTTACCGAAGCGTAGTTGAAGGTGTAAAACACAAAAGACGGGACTAACCGCAGCGTCTGAAGTGAACGCTGCAACAAGGTAAGAAGACTCCATAACTCCTCAAAGTTTAAAAAGTCCAACAATGCAGACCCTTCCTCTGTTTTCTGCCTTCCAGCTGTTTGCTTCATGCTACTGTTTGCAGCTACGTGTTGCAACGCTGCGAGCCTCTGAGGTTTGGCAACAAAAGCTATTTTTACTCTTGTGTTGGAGTCGGTCTGATGCTGTTTGCATGCTGTGTCGACTCAGGACTTTAATATGCTCTGTTCTACATAATGCATAGTTGCCCGCAGGAAGTGTGTGTTGTTGTGTGGAGCTGTGATTTAGCACACAAAAGCCTACATAATGTGGGTATAACAGTGTAATATGGAGGTGTTTTCTGCAGTATTTATGCTGTTGAACACAAAGAATTCTACTTAGTTTGTTAGATGGGCTTCATTTGCTAGCATTGATGATGAGGAAGATGAAGGTAATGATGATGAAAATTAAATTACATTAAATATACTTTAATGATCCCAATTATTTTGTTGCAGCAGCATGTACAAATGACTTTACACATTAATATAAATAATAACAATTAACAAATATACATCTATACAGTACAAAATGAAAAAAAACAATATACAAATATACAAAATAAGAATAATATACATAATATAATGTTAGCTTGTTGTTACTACTAAATAGGATATAAACATGATGATGATGATAAAGATCATTTTAATAAAGCTTTGTTTTTACAGCAGTTTCTAAAACCCTAACCCTAACCCTAACCCAGAATACAGGAAGTGCTTTAAAGGGGCCCGATGATGCTCATTTTCAGGTTCATATCTGTATTTCGTACTTCTACTGTGACATGGGTTTAGCCTTTGCACACCTTTTAAAATATATTACCACACATGCAGTATGTGTACATGATACTTATAGGATTCCAATAAGGGGAAAAAGCAAGAGAATAAAACAATCAAATTAATTAATTGCTCAGACGGTGTATGCACTGATCTATCTATCATAGGGTCAATGGTTCGATCCCACCCCATGTCAACATGTGTCCTTGGGCAAGATACTTAACCCCAAATTTCTCCCGAAGGCACGTCTACTGTATTGAAGTGTATGTAAGTAGCTTTGGTTAAAATCTAAATAACATGTTATATATATAAAAAGTAATAATCCATTAGTAAACAATAGGTAACCCACTCAGTAAAATGAATACAGGAACATTTCATAATTAATGATGCAGCACATGGCATTGGTTTATGGTTCACCTTGTCTGACTCGAGGATGTGTTTTTGATGAAGTGTGTGTTCAGAGCTGTGGAGAGAATGTGAACACAGGAATGTGAGGAAACAGAGGATGGGGGGGGGGGCATTGTGTTTTTAGCAGTGCTACTAGAAACAGACAGTGAATGCACACAGTGACCTGGAACATGTCCTGTCACTCCAGTGTGTTCTCTGAAGTCTCTGAGAAAACACATTGAGGTGACATCAGTAGAAGTTTAACAGGGATCATACTGTGACACAATCAGATCATAACTTCCATGCAAAAGGAGCTAATTCGTTGTTGCTGAAGCCTGTTATTCCTGTCTAGGGTGGCACAATTATTCAGAATTTGATCTAAACCGGAATATGAACTGATGCAATTCACAAAGCAATGCAAATGTGTGAAAATATCAGAATAAAGTAACGTGTTGCTGCAGGAAAAAGCCTTTATTATTTTAATATATTTTCAATGATAATGTAAACAATGTTTCATTCCCTCTCATATCGGAAATCATATCACATTTGCGAAATCAGTAAAGAAAAATTGCAGTTAGTTATTTTTTCTAAATCCTTTCAAACAATAAAAAGAAAACACTTTTTCACATACATTATCCAAAATCTAAGACCATATCCAGACTTAAATGTTGTTATAACAACAATATATCACAGATTTATGTTGGGCAGTCTTATTTCTAAGATGTTTGCGCCGACAGACGTCACCTTACGTTTTTACCTGTTTTCCTCGCGTCTGTTCTCTTGTGCACTAATTTCCTTACCGTATTTTCCGGACTATAAGTCGCGTTTTTTTTACCTGTCTGGCTGGTCCTGCAACTTATACTCCGAAGCGACTTATATATTGAATTTTGTCTGACTGCGTTCAAACTCCGGCCAATAGATGGCACTGTATACAATCGTGACAACTGAAAACTGCTGAAGAAGAAAAAAGTCACGGCAACCGGGAGGATCATGGATGTATAATAAGAACTAGGGATGCTCCGATCGTGCCAATTTTGGGGCCGATCGCCGGAATCAGTATCGGCCGATACCGATCGCCGATCCGATCGAGTGGGCGGGGCCTATGGGGATCTTCCATTTAAAGTGATGTTAAAACTCATTAATGGGGCTCATTCACTGGCGCTTCCACAAACAACAACCAACATAATTATTACATTCAAATGAAGTACATTATTCAAGTTTACAGTAACTTTGGATAATAACACGGGAGAAATGAGCGGAAGCGCTCTCTTTTCCTCTCTCCCCCTCTCTCTCTCTCTCTCTCCTGACAGCCTGTCAGAGATCTCATGCAGCTCACTGATCCAGTAATAAGTGACCCGACAGTGAAGAATAAATATATTTATAACTAGTTTAGCTTGTTCCAGAGGTAGATAAAATAGCTAAGTGTGTTAGGTCTAACTCTTAGTGTGTGTTTCGCTCCTCTCACCGGTCCGTCACAGCGGGTGGAGCTGCAGGATTTCTGCTTCACACACGTTGCATACCGCTATTTTATTGTCATTTTCGGACACCTTAAAATACTGCCAGACTGGTGAAGCCATTTTGGCGAGCTTGTTTTGCCGCGCACAGAGAAAAGTGTCATGTATTTTATGTCATAATTTTACGTCATGCGATCGGCTCTCGCGATCGGCATTTTTAGAGAGCACCGATCAATCGGCAGAGAGTGAATATCGGCCGATATCGATCGGCGGCCGATCGATCGGAGCATCCCTAATAAGAACGGGGAGGATGCGTCACGTAACTTTCCAGGATGTTGTGGGATGAATCGACACAACATGGGCTTCAGTGGCGACCGACACCATCCTGTCTGGATTCAGAAAGATCGTCTAATCGGAGCTGATTCTGATGGAGAGTCTGAGGACAGCCCGGAGCAGGACATGCTGCTTCATCGACACCTCTGTGTTGCTGTTAAACACCTCTGTGTCGCTGTTAAACACTTCCACCGGAGTTGGCGGAAGTGTTTAACAGCGACAAAGAGGATGAAGACTTTAGTGGATAAATGCGACTTATACACCGAAGCGACTTATATATGTTTTTTTTCTCTTAACGACACGTTTTTTGATAAAAGCGACTTATACTCAGGTGCGACTTATAGTACGGTAAATACGGTAATTTTAAACTGAAAGCCAATCCCAGTGATTCCTCTCAAAGGTCTGTGACTCAGGAGGAAGAGGGCTTGTCCACATGGTCGGTTGTATGATTCCCAGCCCTTGTGGTCAACATGTCAAAAGTGCAAGATACTTTACCCAGATTGCTTCCTGGCCTGGTTAGAGAGTGTGTCGATGTTGATCTCGGGTATAAGGGTAAATAGTGGGACCGTGATGAATTTTTTTTGCAAGCCACAACATTTATGATTTTTGAAGCGTAAAAAGCTAACGTCAGGCTATAAAGAACTACTGCACGGTCACATGACTTCACATCCCCACCGCTAAGCCAAAGGCAGCTAATGATTACTTTTAGCAGCCTCTTGTAGACACTTGTTAGCAACTACCATTGTTTACATATAGAAGCTTTACTCACATTATGTTGTGTTAACCACAGACCATATTTCAGGCTTTTAACCACTAACAAACACGTTCAAAACCGTGTCTTTCGTTCCCCCGTCTTTGAGATGAGGGAACCAGAATTTGAAGAATACTAACTCATACATGGTTTTAGGACTCATTCCTGTACCCCTCTAGTGCAGCCACTTTACCATGTACCAAGATCCAGGGCTACAGACACTCATCTTGCCGTGTCAGGGACTTTAGAGCACACAGTTTTTCAGAGGCTGGATTTTCGACTGTTTCACATCAAGTGTGGAAATCTGGGAATGTGAGAAATGGAAAGAGCTACAGTGTGTGGAGAAAAGCAAAGAGTGCTGTGGTAAGGACAGAAGACATTTCCTGTACAACAATAACACAGGGAGGGACCAGCAGACATTGGGACAGACAAGGAGAGAATCGAGATTCAACATGACAACTTGTTGGCTGTCAAGCCCTCCTTTATTTATAGCTCTCTGTTATCTCACGTCTCAGGCTCCTTAACAGGCAAAACTACACAGCACACTGAAAGTACACACACCCTCTTTTCTCCTGTCTTTCTCAGTGTGTCACACACAGCAGTACACAGTGGTATGCGGGGGCTAACCAGTGTTGGATGTTTTACTGTTGAGTCATACTCTGTCTCTTGTTCTGCTACCATGTCTTCTGAGCTCGGTGTATTTCCTTCTAACTTCTTGTTGATATACTTGAGAGTTAAAGCTGTGATGTACAAAAGGATTTAGCTTCCATCACTAAAGATTTTAGGAGGGTTCATTCCTTGAAACTGAAAGGGCTTCTCATTGATGACATATATTATGTTTTTTTGCATCGTGAATGGGGTTGAAAAGGCGAAGCCAATGATCAGCAACTGACATTACTTCCTCTCTCAATCTCATATCTATTTTATTATTCTATTATCTACATTTCTAGTTGAGTTTATTTTATTAGCGTTTCTGAAAAAGCTAAATGTGTTCCTGAAACGTAGCATCCATATACTTTACAATTCTTCAAATCAACAATTTAAAATTATTTTTCATCTTTTAGCTGCAGGCTCTGGTAAACTACACTGTGTTGCCTTTGAGCTGTAGGCTAGCAGTAAACTACACTGTGTTGTCTTTAAACTGCAGGCTAACGGTAAACTACACTGTGTTGTCTTTTAACTGCAGGCTAATGGTAAACTACACTTTGTCCTCTTTTAGCTGCATGCTAGCAGTAAACTGCACTGTGTTGTCTTTAAACTATATGCTAACAGCAAACTAAGCTCTGTCACCATTGAGCTACATGCTAATAGTAAACTTCACTGGGCTGCCTTTAATCGGCTAGGCCAGGGGTACTCAAACTTTTTTATTAAAGGTCCACTTGTGAATTTTATACAAGGTCACTGGTCCGGATAAATGCCAGTAAAGTCCCCCCCCCCCCGGAGCGGAGCAACTGAAATTAAGAAGCAGTTTCTTACGGCGCACTATGCATGGGGACCCCAGTAAATGAAAGGGTGTTTCATGTTGTCGTTGCTGTGGACCTTCTTAATCTACCTTCTTTGGGGCCCCCCTTCTGGTCCAAGCACTTGCCTGCCTTGCCTGTTGGCAAACGGCGCCCCTGTATACACACACACATTCAATACATACATGGCTTGGGAGAAATGGCACTGTTTGTCTGTAGCCAATGCCTTGAACCTCGGCAAAAAAGGCATTAGAAGCATTAGAAAGTCAAGGTAAACTTGCGGTTAACTTGCGGTCTGTAATGCGTGTCACGCTCGCGCACACAAGTAAATATATATGCACGTTCATTTTCACAACACGTCAGACACAAGAAAATATACATTAATTTACATCAGAATCAGAAAGTTTTTATTTTTTTATTTTGTATAATTTTCTTTTTTGTATAATGGGACACAGGGTTCGGTCCAGATTGATTTGCAGTTCGGTCCGGATCCGGACCTTGGTCCGGAGTTTGAGAAGCCCTGGGCTAGGCCAATAGTAAACTTCACTGAGTTGTCTTTAAACTTCAGGCTAAAAATAAACTACAATTTGTTGTCACTGAGCTGCAGGCTAACACTAAGCTACACAGTTTTCTTTGAGCTGTAACCTGCCGGCAAGCTACTTTGTCGATATTGCTGTGAAGATTGTCTTTTTCTCCGTATCTGTGGAATAGGCGGGGAGAGAAAATAGTTTAGAAGAGAAAAAAAAAACTGGGGGAATCACCAACCCTGCTTCTGATGTGCATGATACAAATTGAAAGCAAATTTTGATCAGATTTTAAGATTTCAAAAATTCACCCTTATGCTTAATCCTTTAGAATCCTGGGCTAATTTGGCCGTTTTCGCATACTTTTGATTTGTCTTACTAAACCCCATTAAACATTTTTAGCATGTCAATGTTTGGTATCTATTTTTGTAAGACAACCTCACCTATATAAACTGATAGTTATTTTTTACATTTTGACATACTATATGATAATCTTTTGGACCCAAAACCGCACAAAAAACATAAAAACAGATTTTGAAAATGATATTATTTGTACTATGGATAACACAAACATGCTCAACGAAACATTTTGAAAGCTGGAAATATATACCTGGGATGTCACTCTGATAAAGTAAAAGTTTGATTGAGGTAGCATGAACCTATATACATTTTATGAACAAATTGCAGGTGTATCCATGGGCGTTTTTAATGAACAGTCTTCTCATCCTCCATGTTAAAAAACAAGCTTATAGCTTGACTCACATTCAGAGTTCTCTTCATCATTATTAAAATATATTTATATCAATACTCTAAATATATCTAACTATCTCTCAATTCTCAATATTTGTTTCACTTTTCTTCATTACATTACATGTTACTTGTTAGACGCTTTTATCCAAAGCGACTTACATACTCAATACTGTGGGCAATCCCCACAGGAGCAATTTGGGGTGAAGTGTCTTACCTAGGGACACAACGACATGCTGACTGCAGTGGGGTTTGAACCTGTGACCCCCTGATCCCAACACCAAGGCTCTATCCACTGCGCCACACGCATCCGATCTTCAATCGCCGTCTGTATTCGTCTCTCGCAGTCTCTCTTTTTCTCTCGCCAATTTACAGACGTCTCTTTCCCAATGTTAGCAGTGTTTCCCCTACCATTGTCTTGGAGGGGCGCTGCGCCCTGCGCCCCGCCAACGGAGCCCCGCCAACGGAGCCCCGCCAACGGAGCCCCGCCAACGGAGCCCCGCGCCCCCCCTGAAATTCAAGGTGTTTTTAAAAAAAAAAAGTTTAATATATATAGCACCAAATTGCATCTAATCTATATCTACTGTCACTTTTCACATTGAACATGTGCTCTTTTATTAAATAAACTAAACGCTTTCATTTTAAGTTGTGAGTTTAGTGTTTTTGACCCTAAGAAACGCTGATGCATTAATCAATAACAATAATCCACAGCTCCTCTCTCTGCTCCAGAGGATTTCAAAAATATATATCCCAATGCGAAAAAGAGAAAACAGAAAAGTTATCGAGTTCATTTTTATTTATTGTACGATAAGTCAATTAACTGCTTATCGCGACAGGCCTACACACACGCATTGATTAGAGTGGCCGCGATCGCTGCGCACGGCGCGGCGCAGACAGACCCGGTGGAACCCAGGCGTTAGGGTTAAGGCCCATATCAGATGTACATTTTCACAACACTTGATGTGTGGGCAAAGTATCAAAAGGTGAAGAGCATGTTTAGCTAATTTGAAACGTGATTAATTTGCAATAAATAATTATTTAAACAGTTTTCAAAGTCAACCGTTTCAACCGTGGTCGATGCACAAGCCCTGATCATTCATCCATGGATTAACCCTCATTGTTAAAATGACAGTTTGTGGTTTTAGGCAGGAGTTTCGTGATGAAACTATTTCTTACAAAGTAACTTCACCCAGTATAATTATCTTTCTGGCCCTGCCAACAGGCGTTTTTTCCCACACCCTGTGCAGGATCATCTTTATTTTTTAATGTGCATGACGAATATTATTGTTGCACCAAACACTAAGACAAATTCTGTGTAAATGAAAACCTACTTGGCAAAACCTTGTTCTGATTCTGAATGGTATGAAACCTGGCAACTTCACTGTGATGACAAGACTTGGAGAAGCTGCTCACACAGAGGCATGTGACTCAACCTGTTGTTTTGACATTTCTGTTTTTAAAGTCTTTAATCTTTCTCATTCATTGAAATCCATCTTCTAATCTCACTATTGTAACTTGAACTATTGTTTTTCTTAATGTTTAGAAGTTCTGGCACTGCTACACGCATTGATGTATTAACCTGTCTTTTCACAAAACTGTGTCTCAGGGCTTCTTAACATTTAATAACTTATTAATGTGTCATACCCACTTAACGGGAAGAAACTCAGCTAACTGACGATACGAACCATTTTTACCGAAACAAAACACAAGTCTCACAAGAAGTGTCTAAATGAGCCCTGAGCGAAAAGATGCTAACGCACTTAGCACATAACTCACGGTAGAAATACTTTATTACTTATCGGATCTGCACAAACAGATATCAGCTAGCAAGCTAAGATTCCACAGATTCTAGGGGTATGAGTATCATCACTGAGCGATCAAAACTCGCGGCAGGGGAAGCAAACACAGACATCAAACGACGTAGCTTTACGGAGCAAAAACGGGACATTGTCTTACCTTTGCTGTTGTTCTGATCAAAAGTTGTGTTCAATGGCATTAAAACGATAAAAACGCTGCTGAAGGTTAATCCATAGGTTAATCCAATGTGTCCGAGTCACTTTGAAATGATTACTAATAATCCATCATTCCATTTTTGTCAAAAACGGAGATTTCATATTAGCTGTTATTAGCACTATTAGAGCTACAACCCAGCTTCCGGTTTTGGGCATTCTGGCTACGCATCACTCATTCACAAATGGGTAATGTTTAAATGGATTTTAGGAACTTCCCTGTCGATTCTATTGGCTCTAACGGTTCAAAAGAGGTGTCAATCATCAAAATCGACCGAGGGGGGCCAGAGATATGGAAAATGCACCTAAATGACCCCAGAAGTGTTTTGTTTTTTCTAAATCTCTCTAAAAAGGTCAAATGTCACTTGTTTTGCATCAATCTTGATACAGGGTACTTATTATATGTTATAGTTTGGATTCCTAAAGCTTTTAGTCTACTATCCCATTATTCAAGGGTGGTTTTCATTATAAGTAATGTTTTTTTTTTGGACGGACACAATAATTTACATTTTTTTACTATGTTCATCTGAATTTACTTTAAAATAAAAACATTCTATATTGATTCTGACTTTTCTACATCCAACTCACAGGTTTATCACTGCTTTGAGAAAAAAGATTGAAGTTATAGTCATTTGTTCTGGGAATGTCATTTTCGAGCCTGAGACCTGAAAAACAGGCTCAGGGGTTAACAGGTTAAGAAAACTGCCGTTCATGGAAGTTGCTTGATCTTCCGAATCCATTGTGCCCATAAAGTATGTGCACTTGTGTTTTCCTTAAACCCCGCCTCCCAGCCTTAAGCCCCACCTCCCTACATCACATCCGGTATCGGCTCAGTCCAATGAATGGAGGAAAGAACATAACTCTGGATAATGCTATTAGCACTTTAAAAACTTTTAGGACCTGATGATTAATATTCAGGTGTTCCAACTGGGAAAAAAAGGATACCTTAATTTGCAGACATATCTTTCCCAATGTAAGTCAATGCGAAAAGAGTTTATTTTGGCCACATGGCATCACGTAAATGACACATAAATAGTAATTTCACCATTTAGCCAGGAAAAAATGTGGTTCAACGCCTGGCACTACTTCTTCTTCCTTGTATGACAATATTTTGTATGAGACTAGCACTGCTCATACAGGGGAGCTGCAGCATATTCTGTGTCCTGACACTGTTGCTGTTGTGCTCTGTTGTTAGATCGTGCCACTTGCCAAGTGCTCTGCAAGAAGAGACACTTGAAATAGCAGTTCTGGGTGGTCACATTACAGTAACGTCACTACACCCGGTTATAAAAAGTAAACAGACAATTTATTGATTCTGAATGTTTGCTGATGTGTCTTCAAATGATCTAACACTGTATATGTAGAGGGAAACATATATTTGTTATTAATAGTGTAGAAAAAAGCATATTGTTTTAGTAATAAAAGAACAAGGAATACACATTTTATTTGAAATCCTTCTTTTAATAAGGTTTAAAACATCATTTAAGATCAATGTATTTATCATTTCCCATAAATACTGAGAACCCCCCAAAAAAAGATGACCAATAGACTGTTTAATGGTTCTTTGAAGACAAGGAGTACATATTCTTGTCTAATCTTTATGTTAACAGTCTTCCGAAGTCTTGGGCAATCGTCCTTTTCCCTTCAGTCCGTAGGTTGTTCAACTAGTCTCACACTTGGCTCCAGCTTCGAAGGCTGTGTAGGGTATAAGTTAAATTAAGGGCCACAATAATTCACTTTATAAAGCTCAGTGCTTGAATAGAAGAGACAATAGGAGTAATGTGCCCCTATATGATCCTGTGATCAGCTTAGCAACAGTGTGTCCTACTAAGCGTTTCAATCTTAGACTACAATGAGCTTGGACATTAGTTTGTGGCTGCAGCAGGAGAAGAAGAAATGCAGCAGTCATGAGGAGGTGAAATCTGTATATATATTAAAGAGAAACACAAATACATAGCTTACTTAAACTGCTTCTTGAATCAAATCTAAATCAAAAGGAACTCATGTCATGTTTGCCCACCAGATTTTAGTGAATAACAATTGTGTGCCAAAGTAAACCAGCTTTCAGAATTGCCCTGTTTAAAATGAAACTTTAATAAAGACAAGATCAAATAAAGAAAGACAATATAGTACTATGTCGAAGTAAAAAACAATCTGGTCTCTGGTCCCATTCATACTAACTAAGCCCCATAACAAGCTTTAGGGACAACGTTTGGTAAAGTCCTACTTATGTACTTTAAAACACATTATACTCTATACACAACTTACTTTTACCCTAGGTGTGCAGTTATTATGTAATAAATTCCTTTACTTCACAATGTTGTACCAACCGCGAGTGCAACAGGAAGTGTTGCAAGGGATTTAACCCTAAGCTCACTATATCAAGAGGTTGCATATCCAGCTGCCTGCATGGTAACGTGATTTTGACGCGGAGGAGGAGAATGACACTGTGAAATCTGGATGAGGAAGAACTCTGGTTATGTGATTACCAGCAATTTTTAAAGTATATTGTCTTTTTGAAATGAAATAGGACCAAAACCTGCAGAAAAAGGTTATCTTTATGAACCTTAAAGCTTCTATTTTGAAAGAATTTTAGATTTCACTCGTGTGGTCAACATGAAATAAGGATATGTCATGAAGGATGGTAGAGTTGTTTTAAACCATGTATTAAGTGAATTTACAGAACAACTACTGCGTGTCTAACCAATACCATGATGGTAAGTGAAAATGACTTTACCGTGATAAAAACGTTTGGCCAAATCACCCACCCCTATCTCCTGCTCTGATAAGGCATTCCATTATTAAGTCACTTTAAGAGTTATTGTTTGTTTAGGTTGACTCACTGAATAATGAAGTACTTATGTGTCTCTACCAGAACCAGAAAAATGGTTGAGGATGAAATGGACGCAGCTGCGTCCATTTCATCCACAACCATTTTTCTGGTTCTGGTAGAGACACATAAGTACTCCATTATTTATCCTGCCTACAAAGCTAAGATAGATACAAACAGCCAGCATTGACATCTCTCAAAAATGTCTGTCGTTTCACAGAGTAACGCTTTTACTCTATGATGTTAGAAAGTGCTTCAGTAAGTCAACAAACAAATATATGTTTCATAAGGTTTCACCATGTTTGTGCTGTTTTCTATTTAGGACTTCTCTTTTTTAAAGAACAAGAGTTGCCCCACAGGGCAGCCAATAATCACAGCCCCATGTGTGTTTCAGTGTGTGTGTACAGTTACAGAATGTGTGTGTGTGTGTCAGGAGAGTGGCAGCTGGAGCCTGACTGGTCACATTGAGCATGACTTTGTCTGGAGCAGTGGTTCCCACGCTCTCATTACAGTAATCCTTACACACACCCCGCTCCCTGGCAGGTATCAGAAGGTAAACACACACGAGGTTCAACACCTTAGAGATGAAAGGCGCGGTTCACTCAAATCATTTAAAACACCGGTAGAACGGGATGTGTGTTTAACGTTTGATTTAAAGTGGACACGTACACTTTTCGTGCACTATGACAACCTTTTATTTAACAGCAAAACAATGCAGCCTACAAATGTGATATTTTTTCTTATTTGGAAATCTGTTGGGGACAATAAGTAAAAAAGAAAACATAAACTAAAGTGCAACACTGCCATATTGTATCATCACATCAAAAGAGTATAATTCTGTTTCTGGTCCGGTCCCATGTTTGCCTTAAATCTAACTGGTTTGAAAATGTTTACACTGGCCAAATCCTGTTTTTGTTGTTGTTGTAATGGGCTAAAAAGATCAAAAATGATTCTTGGTTATTCTTTTTACAGATCAACTACTTTGTTTAGTCAATTAATACTGTCCGAATTAATGCAAATGTATAGGTATAAGTGTCATCTCTGAATTGTATTGGTTTTTCTGATAATGATTACAGGTTCATATTTCTAGCTTATTTGGAATGAAAAACCCCAAAACTTGATTAATTAATATTAAATTAGACAATGAAAATAGGCATTAATCTATTGGTTTTGAAATGATTTTCTTTCATCTA